>JASGCC010000729.1:0-58248 GCA_030067915.1 Hydractinia echinata
GAAGAAGTTCTTCAACTTCCTCATCGCAGCCGCGACTTTCAATTTCTTTTTGGAAACCTTTCTTGGAAAGATTTTTGCAAAAGAAGTTGTTACGCAAAACCTTTGTAATACCATCACACTTTTTGCGAAGCACGGTGGTGAAGCTTATTGTTTGTTGTTTGCACTTCTCATATCGCTCATCTTGCTCAGCAAGTTTTCTCTTAAGATCCTCTATGGCATCCTTTTGATAAGCACCATTAACCTCCAGCTCTTTCATTTTGCATTCCATATTGAAAATGCAGCGATTCAATCCATCGTTTTCCTTTGCAAAAACATTACGTTCACCTGTCACCTTCTCGAGTAGTTCTTCAACTCTGATTCTTTTCATCTTTTCACTCTCACAGTCTTTAACAGCTTCCGCAGCCATCTTTTCCACAGGTTTTATTGCTTGCTGAATGATTTCTGGAATCGCATTTACTTTTGTGCTTAATTGGTCGAATATTGTATCACATTCTTTGTTACAATCTTTGATTATTTCCTCTAGATGTTGGATCTGCTGCAGATGATTTCTATTTATGTCTTCGTTCTCCTTTCTACGTTTCTTCTCTCCTTCGAGAGCTTGAGTTAAAGATGTTAACTTGTCTTCATAAACTTCGTTCATTTCCTGAAAAATAAAGTAACTTCGCGTTAACAAATTGTAGTGAGATACAAGAAATTCTTTTGTGTGTCGTTTTGCCACTCCATTTGTTTATATTTTACCATGTAATGCACAAAATGACGAATAGGTTAGGGTCTAAGACGATGTTATACAGAAATGATTAGCTCTTTTTCAAATTTTGTCACCTTTCTTACAGGTTTCATGTCATCAACATTATTATAGCTGATAGTTTCCATTCTAGAAGATAGTATCACTTCCATCTGTCACTGAGTATTTGCGCGAGGTACGAAACGTTATTTGACGTCAAATTTTTTTGTATTAACGTGACGTAATAGTTCAAAATGGTTACCACATACTTAGAAATGGCGAGTTAAATGAGCTTAAAGCATGATTTTGGAAATAGAAGCCATGAGGAAATACACCCTGTACGTAAAAAATAACAAAGCTTTTCTAGTCTTCCCATTTGTTAAATGAGAAGCGCGTGAGGGATTCCAAAAAAATATATCGCAGAGAGAACATGCTCCATTTCTTGGTTGTTCTACTGCAGCGCCAAATCAACGAAACACAGTTTTATGTCATCGCACACCTACTAAGCATGCGCCCAATGCATTTGCGACACATCTAATGCTTGCAATCCTTTCTTTTGCTAATGTAAAGTCAACAGCTGAGTGGGTTGCCCGGGGGGCAGGGGGGCAGCGCCCCCCAGGCGAGATTTGCATATGATGTCAAAATATATTAGAAGAAGCAAAAGTTTAAAAGAGCTGGGAACAGGATTGTCACTCTAGGGTTTTAGGATCGGTCAGAGCATGGGCATATCACCTTTAACGTCTAGCCGTTTCCTAATTTTTGTCAATGTTTGCGACTTAAATTCAGTTAAAAAATTTCTTGTTCATATAGGCACGGAGAGCAGACGAAACAGTGAGGAAATTCAATAAAACATTGTAATAAAATGTACTATTGGAATATATTTACAAAACATAATTTACAAGAAAATAATAGACGTATATCCCACCCTACCTTTATCACAAAAAGACCTTTAAAAAACCTATTAACACGATGAGAATTAAAGACAAGAATTAATGGAAACAAAATAAGACTTCGTCGGGTATTTGCCGCCGTTTCACAACGATATCTTACGAATACCTCCATTTTTAGTCCAGTCTTTATGAGTAAAAAAAACGTGACCGGTAAAACCTCACAAAACCAAAGAAAATTTTAAAAGCGAATCCAAAAATAAAAAATATTAAAGAGCTACTTTATCAGGACAAGTATGATATCAGGATTGATCTTTAATTTAGCGAAATAACTCAAGCTTCTGTTGCCGCCTATTCACAAAAACTTGAAAGTGATCACACTAAGAAATAAAACGCATCCGTCTAAAATACTTGTTAAAAGTATTTTATGGGTGCCTGACCATAGCATGGCCTCTAAAAGTGCCTAGAGAAAATGTTATTTAAAAAACTCAGTAAAAGAACTTCGGAAAAAACAAAGAAAAAGTCAGAAAAACCACATGGAAAGAAATTGAGAAAAAGAAATCAGAAAAACGGATTCAGAAAAAAACAATCGGGAAAAAGAAATTGAGAAAAAAATTAAAAAAACAGATTTAGACAAAAATGGATAAAGGTAGGGTAGGGTAAGGGAAGAATTAAAACTTTTGTATTTCTGCAGCATGCAATTGAAGAAGTTCTTCAACTTCCTCAATCGCAGCCGCGACTTTCAATTTCTTTTTGGAAACCTTTCTTGGAAAGATTTTGCAAAAGAAATTGTTACGCAAAACCTTTGTAATACCATCACACTTTTTGCGAAGCACGGTGGTGAAGCTTATTGTTTGTTGTTTGCACTTCTCATATCGCTCATCTTGCTCAGCAAGTTTTCTCTTAAGATCCTCTATGGCATCCTTTTGATAAGCACCATTAACCTCCAGCTCTTTCATTTTGCATTCCATATTGAAAATGCAGCGATTCAATCCATCGTTTTCCTTTGCAAAAACATTACGTTCACCTGTCACCTTCTCGAGTAGTTCTTCAACTCTGATTCTTTTCATCTTTTCACTCTCACAGTCTTTAACAGCTTCCGCAGCCATCTTTTCCACAGGTTTTATTGCTTGCTGAATGATTTCTGGAATCGCATTTACTTTTGTGCTTAATTGGTCGAATATTGTATCACATTCTTTGTTACAATCTTTGATTATTTCCTCTAGATGTTGGATCTGCTGCAGATGATTTCTATTTATGTCTTCGTTCTCCTTTCTACGTTTCTTCTCTCCTTCGAGAGCTTGAGTTAAAGATGTTAACTTGTCTTCATAAACTTCGTTCATTTCCTGAAAAATAAAGTAACTTCGCGTTAACAAATTGTAGTGAGATACAAGAAATTCTTTTGTGTGTCGTTTTGCCACTCCATTTGTTTATATTTTACCATGTAATGCACAAAATGACGAATAGGTTAGGGTCTAAGACGATGTTATACAGAAATGATTAGCTCTTTTTCAAATTTTGTCACCTTTCTTACAGGTTTCATGTCATCAACATTATTATAGCTGATAGTTTCCATTCTAGAAGATAGTATCACTTCCATCTGTCACTGAGTATTTGCGCGAGGTACGAAACGTTATTTGACGTCAAATTTTTTTGTATTAACGTGACGTAATAGTTCAAAATGGTTACCACATACTTAGAAATGGCGAGTTAAATGAGCTTAAAGCATGATTTTGGAAATAGAAGCCATGAGGAAATACACCCTGTACGTAAAAAATAACAAAGCTTTTCTAGTCTTCCCATTTGTTAAATGAGAAGCGCGTGAGGGATTCCAAAAAAATATATCGCAGAGAGAACATGCTCCATTTCTTGGTTGTTCTACTGCAGCGCCAAATCAACGAAACACAGTTTTATGTCATCGCACACCTACTAAGCATGCGCCCAATGCATTTGCGACACATCTAATGCTTGCAATCCTTTCTTTTGCTAATGTAAAGTCAACAGCTGAGTGGGTTGCCCGGGGGGCAGGGGGGCAGCGCCCCCCAGGCGAGATTTGCATATGATGTCAAAATATATTAGAAGAAGCAAAAGTTTAAAAGAGCTGGGAACAGGATTGTCACTCTAGGGTTTTAGGATCGGTCAGAGCATGGGCATATCACCTTTAACGTCTAGCCGTTTCCTAATTTTTGTCAATGTTTGCGACTTAAATTCAGTTAAAAAATTTCTTGTTCATATAGGCACGGAGAGCAGACGAAACAGTGAGGAAATTCAATAAAACATTGTAATAAAATGTACTATTGGAATATATTTACAAAACATAATTTACAAGAAAATAATAGACGTATATCCCACCCTACCTTTATCACAAAAAGACCTTTAAAAAACCTATTAACACGATGAGAATTAAAGACAAGAATTAATGGAAACAAAATAAGACTTCGTCGGGTATTTGCCGCCGTTTCACAACGATATCTTACGAATACCTCCATTTTTAGTCCAGTCTTTATGAGTAAAAAAAACGTGACCGGTAAAACCTCACAAAACCAAAGAAAATTTTAAAAGCGAATCCAAAAATAAAAAATATTAAAGAGCTACTTTATCAGGACAAGTATGATATCAGGATTGATCTTTAATTTAGCGAAATAACTCAAGCTTCTGTTGCCGCCTATTCACAAAAACTTGAAAGTGATCACACTAAGAAATAAAACGCATCCGTCTAAAATACTTGTTAAAAGTATTTTATGGGTGCCTGACCATAGCATGGCCTCTAAAAGTGCCTAGAGAAAATGTTATTTAAAAAACTCAGTAAAAGAACTTCGGAAAAAACAAAGAAAAAGTCAGAAAAACCACATGGAAAGAAATTGAGAAAAAGAAATCAGAAAAACGGATTCAGAAAAAAACAATCGGGAAAAAGAAATTGAGAAAAAAATTAAAAAAACAGATTTAGACAAAAATGGATAAAGGTAGGGTAGGGTAAGGGAAGAATTAAAACTTTTGTATTTCTGCAGCATGCAATTGAAGAAGTTCTTCAACTTCCTCAATCGCAGCCGCGACTTTCAATTTCTTTTTGGAAACCTTTCTTGGAAAGATTTTGCAAAAGAAATTGTTACGCAAAACCTTTGTAATACCATCACACTTTTTGCGAAGCACGGTGGTGAAGCTTATTGTTTGTTGTTTGCACTTCTTATATCGCTCATCTTGCTCAGCAAGTTTTCTCTTAAGATCCTCTATGGCATCCTTTTGATAAGCACCATTAACCTCCAGCTCTTTCATTTTGCATTCCATATTGAAAATGCAGCGATTCAATCCATCGTTTTCCTTTGCAAAAACATTACGTTCACCTGTCACCTTCTCGAGTAGTTCTTCAACTCTGATTCTTTTCATCTTTTCACTCTCACAGTCTTTAACAGCTTCCGCAGCCATCTTTTCCACAGGTTTTATTGCTTGCTGAATGATTTCTGGAATCGCATTTACTTTTGTGCTTAATTGGTCGAATATTGTATCACATTCTTTGTTACAATCTTTGATTATTTCCTCTAGATGTTGGATCTGCTGCAGATGATTTCTATTTATGTCTTCGTTCTCCTTTCTACGTTTCTTCTCTCCTTCGAGAGCTTGAGTTAAAGATGTTAACTTGTCTTCATAAACTTCGTTCATTTCCTGAAAAATAAAGTAACTTCGCGTTAACAAATTGTAGTGAGATACAAGAAATTCTTTTGTGTGTCGTTTTGCCACTCCATTTGTTTATATTTTACCATGTAATGCACAAAATGACGAATAGGTTAGGGTCTAAGACGATGTTATACAGAAATGATTAGCTCTTTTTCAAATTTTGTCACCTTTCTTACAGGTTTCATGTCATCAACATTATTATAGCTGATAGTTTCCATTCTAGAAGATAGTATCACTTCCATCTGTCACTGAGTATTTGCGCGAGGTACGAAACGTTATTTGACGTCAAATTTTTTTGTATTAACGTGACGTAATAGTTCAAAATGGTTACCACATACTTAGAAATGGCGAGTTAAATGAGCTTAAAGCATGATTTTGGAAATAGAAGCCATGAGGAAATACACCCTGTACGTAAAAAATAACAAAGCTTTTCTAGTCTTCCCATTTGTTAAATGAGAAGCGCGTGAGGGATTCCAAAAAAATATATCGCAGAGAGAACATGCTCCATTTCTTGGTTGTTCTACTGCAGCGCCAAATCAACGAAACACAGTTTTATGTCATCGCACACCTACTAAGCATGCGCCCAATGCATTTGCGACACATCTAATGCTTGCAATCCTTTCTTTTGCTAATGTAAAGTCAACAGCTGAGTGGGTTGCCCGGGGGGGCAGGGGGGCAGCGCCCCGCAGGCGAGATTTGCATATGATGTCAAAATATATTAGAAGAAGCAAAAGTTTAAAAGAGCTGGGAACAGGATTGTCACTCTAGGGTTTTAGGATCGGTCAGAGCATGGGCATATCACCTTTAACGTCTAGCCGTTTCCTAATTTTTGTCAATGTTTGCGACTTAAATTCAGTTAAAAAATTTCTTGTTCATATAGGCACGGAGAGCAGACGAAACAGTGAGGAAATTCAATAAAACATTGTAATAAAATGTACTATTGGAATATATTTACAAAACATAATTTACAAGAAAATAATAGACGTATATCCCACCCTACCTTTATCACAAAAAGACCTTTAAAAAACCTATTAACACGATGAGAATTAAAGGCAAGAATTAATGGAAAAAAAATAAGACTTCGTCGGGTATTTGCCGCCGTTTCACAACGATATCTTACGAATACCTCCATTTTTAGTCCAGTCTTTATGAGTAAAAAAAACGTGACCGGTAAAACCTCACAAAACCAAAGAAAATTTTAAAAGCGAATCCAAAAATAAAAAATATTAAAGAGCTACTTTATCAGGACAAGTATGATATCAGGATTGATCTTTAATTTAGCGAAATAACTCAAGCTTCTGTTGCCGCCTATTCACAAAAACTTGAAAGTGATCACACTAAGAAATAAAACGCATCCGTCTAAAATACTTGTTAAAAGTATTTTATGGGTGCCGACCATAGCATGGCCTCTAAAAGTGCCTAGAGAAAATGTTATTTAAAAGACTCAGTAAAAGAACTTCGGAAAAAACAAAGAAAAAGTCAGAAAAACCACATGGAAAGAAATTGAGAAAAAGAAATCAGAAAAACGGATTCAGAAAAAAACAATCGGGAAAAAGAAATTCAGAAAAAAATTAAAAAACAGATTTAGACAAAAATGGATAAAGGTAGGATAGGGTAAGGGAAGAATTAAAACTTTTGTATTTCTGCAGCATGCAATTGAAGAAGTTCTTCAACTTCCTCAATCGCAGCCGCGACTTTCAATTTCTTTTTGGAAACCTTTCTTGGAAAGATTTTGCAAAAGAAATTGTTACGCAAAACCTTTGTAATACCATCACACTTTTTGCGAAGCACGGTGGTGAAGCTTATTGTTTGTTGTTTGCACTTCTTATATCGCTCATCTTGCTCAGCAAGTTTTCTCTTAAGATCCTCTATGGCATCCTTTTGATAAGCACCATTAACCTCCAGCTCTTTCATTTTGCATTCCATATTGAAAATGCAGCGATTCAATCCATCGTTTTCCTTTGCAAAAACATTACGTTCACCTGTCACCTTCTCGAGTAGTTCTTCAACTCTGATTCTTTTCATCTTTTCACTCTCACAGTCTTTAACAGCTTCCGCAGCCATCTTTTCCACAGGTTTTATTGCTTGCTGAATGATTTCTGGAATCGCATTTACTTTTGTGCTTAATTGGTCGAATATTGTATCACATTCTTTGTTACAATCTTTGATTATTTCCTCTAGATGTTGGATCTGCTGCAGATGCTTTCTATTTATGTCTTCGTTCTCCTTTCTACGTTTCTTCTCTCCTTCGAGAGCTTGAGTTAAAGATGTTAACTTGTCTTCATAAACTTCGTTCATTTCCTGAAAAATAAAGTAACTTCGCGTTAACAAATTGTAGTGAGATACAAGAAATTCTTTTGTGTGTTTTTTGTTTGTATTTTACCATGTAATGCACAAAATGACGAATAGGTTAGGGTCTAAGACGATGTTATACAGAAATGATTAGCTCTTTTTCAAATTTTGTCACCTTTCTTACAGGTTTTATGTCATCAACATTATTATAGCTGATAGTTTCCATTCTAGAAGATAGTATCACTTCCATCTGTCACTGAGTATTTGCGCGAGGTACGAAACGTTATTTGACGTCAAATTTTTTTGTATTAACGTGACGTAATAGTTCAAAATGGTTACCACATACTTAGAAATGGCGAGTTAAATGAGCTTAAAGCATGATTTTGGAAATAGAAGCCATGAGGAAATACACCCTGTACGTAAAAAATAACAAAGCTTTTCTAGTCTTCCCATTTGTTAAATGAGAAGCGCGTGAGGGATTCCAAAAAAATATATCGCAGAGAGAACATGCTCCATTTCTTGGTTGTTCTACTGCAGCGCCAAATCAACGAAACACAGTTTTGTGTCATCGCACACCTACTAAGCATGCGCCCAATGCATTTGCGACACATCTAATGCTTGCAATCCTTTCTTTTTCTAATGTAAAGTCAACAGCCGAGTGGGTTGCCGGGGGGGGGCAGGGAGGCAGCGCCCCCCAGGCAGGAGGCGACGGACGCCCAGTCGCAAATTTCTGGACGTCAAAATAAAAGTTTAGGTCTTTTTCTATCAAATGAGACTGGATCGAACATCTAGTTCGATTTTGTTCTTGAGTTATGGTCAGTTGAAGTTGGAATAAAAGTTGTGCCGAACTTGGCCTTTTTGACAAACGAACCGCACCACGAGGGTTAATACTCTTACAGAGTATATTTTTATCAAAGTGTAAGCAGGCATTTGAATTTTGTACGAAGGCAACCGTTCAAATGAACAAACAATTTCTTTCTGCTTAATGCTCTGTAGAAAGGATAAATTCAAAGTTTTAAAGTGTTTTGGTACGACTTGACCGGACATGGATCCAGGACCTTTCTGCGCTGGGGAAGCAAAAGCTGTCATGCCAACCGGAATACGGGAACGTTCCGGCTAGTGGTTTGACCCACTTGCAAAATATAAAAAGGAACATTGTGCCATAGAATGCATCGTTGTTTTGGTTTGGCAGGCAAGAAAAAGTTATCCAGTCTACCGAAAAAATTTCTGTTTAGATAAGTCAGTGAATTCCCCATATACCGACATAGCACACCAGGGCTGACATATAAATAGTGCCTTAGGTCCCAGTTCCCCTGTCTAGTAGTGCCCGCCTGCGTTTAGGTTCTGTACAATCCTAATTCGGAAGCCATGCTTTATTGTAGATACACAAATCTGATAGGCTGTGTAAAAGGTATCTCCCACGTTACAAAAAGTTCCCACAACAGATTCTGTATTTTTATCCGAATTTTTAATTGGATATTTACTCAATAAAAAAAGTATTTCAACGCCCACGTTCTTCACGCAAAACAATTGTCAACTTTCGCGTTTTATATGCGTTGCAAACTCCAAACAACGCGATATTTATACGTTAATCAGCGATACTAAAATACAAAGAAATGGCAACCAACATCCGTTTTTGTAACTTTGACGTATTTCTTAGCAAAGTTTTAATAACATCGCCGGATACATGTCTAAGATTTATTATCAATGATCTCCCCCACGAAGTATATAGCGATATCTTGTTTGCTAGATGAATAGTGTACAAATGTATCTGGACATTTTTTTTATTCACATAATGTTTTAATACCGTATAATGAACTTTGTTCCCAGCGCAGCACTGAAAACGGCGCGCGGCGTTAAAAAAAAGCGAAAAAGGCCCTATAGGAACCGGGTTGACAACATGCAAAAATGCTTACCGCATATGCCATTCGCATGTAAGCGCATCCATCGCAAATTCTGTTGAAAGTGGCAACGCTTTTGCAACCTTGCTTCTTCGGCTATTTGCTTCCTTTCTTACACAGAATGAAGGGACTGGTAGAGAAGTCCCCCAAAGTTTTCCCCCTTTTTGATATGAGAAAAGACTTTTCTCAAATCCAAAAAGGTAAAAAACCCTGAAGACAAGGGTGACATTTGACAGCTTTATAATTTTCGCTGTCTTCTCTGATACCAAAAGGCAAAAATCCTTTGAAACGAGGGTGGTCCAATGACTACTTCATTCTGCACGCGAAACAACCTTGTCCCCAGGGTCTTGTAGCCCCTGAGCCGTTATTACGGAATGGCCAACAAAGCAAGGGTCCTTCCGCCGCAATGAAATTCATTAATTAGGCAAATGGCCACGGGAACGAGGTCGCGCGCAAAGTATACTAGCTTTGTGATATAATTAATCTCTATAGTTTTACCACAAATATTTTAGTCCCAATAAGCTTTCAATACAGTTGGTCCAAAATTATACATGCAATTCGTGTAGCTACATTTTATATATACGTTGTTTTTTAATAAGAAACACAATATTTCTGAACTTGAGGCTGAGATTATAGGTACTTTCAACTGATAACTCGCAAAATACAAAGTAAATTGATAGATTGTCAGGAATCTTTTTAAACAGAAGTTTAAGAACATTTATTAGATTTCTGACTCCATAAAGTTTTGGAAAAACTTCTTTAAAATTAAGAAACATCCAGGCTGAATCCCAAAAATTTTGTTTCTTAAAAAAAGACGTGTAGTCCTTTAAATGATTTTTATTGTGGAGGATTTTAAAAGAATTTACCAGTGCTAGAATTAGGTAACGCAGGTTGAATGAACTTTACAATCAAGGATCATGAGGCTAAAACCAAAATTCATAGCACTTCAAACTTTAACCACGGAAAATACAACTAATGTCACTAACCGACAAAATATTCACACTTTTAGATAGACAACCTCGCCCCTACAGAACGTCTAGCTGTCCTTTCAGAATATCATTGGCGTAGATGAGCACTTGGGACGAGGCTGACTGACAGAAGGAAGTTTACAAAATGTCATAGCATTACTCCTACTGTTTCGATCTCAAAGAAAACCACACACGCTTTTGTAGTAAAAACAAACCAACAACTTAGACTTTAGACATTGATCAAAAATTGCGAACTCGTAAAAACATTCTAGGCTTAACGTTAGTGTCTAGCTCAGTGATTTTCTAACTGAGTACATGGATCAAAGAGAAAGCTTATGGTTACACATTTTTAAGAAAAACAAAAAAGTACCAGAACACAGGTTCCATAAAAAATTCTAAGAACAAGCAAAGAATTAAAAACTGCTAATTAAAAAAATTAGTTAAATAATTTTTTGGCTTTAAAATAAGTACAAAATAATAACTTCTCAAAGCTTCCTCGAAATCGGGACATCGTAAACGTAAATGCATGTACTCATTTTCTCATTTCCGAAAAAACAGTTTTAAGAGTATCGAAATGCTAACTAGACTGGTCATTATGCTTATCTCTCTAGCTTATTTCTCTTTTTAACCTGACCCAGCCTGGTACTCTTATACAAACCCAGTCCCAACTACCAGGCTTTCATTTATAAGAATATTGTGCTCTTATAAAAGCAGAAGCGTGTAGTTGGGACTGAATTTGTTGGATATGCAAGCTGATGTTGTTAAAAAAAGTGTGATGGATAAAATGTGATATTTACTTGTGTTGTTTGCTTTTTATGTTTCCAAGAATTTTTTTTATCAGGGTCAAAAAAAATGCAACAGCAGTGCTCAAAATCTTATTAAATGAAACAATTCTCTTCCCTGACCAAACCATATTTGTGTAATGACATTTTAATATTTCATTTTCTTAGAATTGTAAGTAAAGAATTTAACTAATTCATTTAATTGTTCACCCATGCAATCATTCATTCATTCATTTGTTTTCTTCCGTTTATTCATCATTTCACTTATTCGTCCCATCAAATAAATATAATTAAAAATAAATATAAAATATAATAAAATTTATATCTCTTTGGTCCCATTCACATGCATTTTTTTATAAGAATATATTCTGCAAAATTGGGCAAGATGAAATTGGGCAAAAAGTTAAACATATCCTAAAAATATGCTTATCTTGAAATTTTGTTTGCATCTTACATTGAATATAAGCAAAAAAACGACATAGCTATATATAAACTTGCATCCTATCATTGATGTAAAATGTCTTTTCTCAAGTTATGTATTTCCCCACAAAATCTAGTTTTCTTCTGAAGTTAAATTAAAATAGGCTGCTTAAACAACACAGCACCTTAGCTAGGGGTGATTTTTACACCAGTTTGCATTCTCAGATCTTTCAATCTTAAGTATGCTAAGAATAAGCAAGGTGATAGAACGATTTTTGCCCAAAAGTTAAGAATATTATGTTGAAACGGAAAAATACTTATAAAAAAACGTGTAAGGTAAACCCATGCAATTTCTTATCTTTATATCACGTTTATTTTGAAAACCATGATGCATTTAAGGTTATGTAAATCTTTCCCATCGGAAAGATATTCTCATACTGCCCACTGCTATAACTTCTTTAATTTGTTCGTCGTAACAGAAGCCTTTCTGCAAAATATAAAATACGTTCATGAGTTGAGGTACCACTGCATATGTTCTTAAATTCGCTAAAAAACATGCAGAATTCACTGAAGATTTAGCAGCTTTAATAATAAAAGATATGTATGCAAAATATTAACATAAAATCTAAACAAAAATATCCTTTTATAAAAATCCAAAAATATTCATCCCACAATCCAAAATTCTCATTACCACCACTAAACTTTACTTCCCTCAACCAACTCATGCGCTTTTCCAGCCATTCTCTCTAATAAAATAGTTTCCCCTCATATTTTGTTTGTCTCCATCAGTTTTTTGAAGAAATTTCTCTAAAATAAAATAAAGATTCAATAATAATTAAGCTCCTAAGAACTGATAGTTTTATCCACACCTATCTCAAATAAGAAAACCTTTACACGGTTGAAATAGCGTGTGGTTAACATCATGCGACTTTTTTTACCCGTAATGCATTTCAGTTGACCTAGGTTCAGTCCAACCATAGTGGATATAATCATGGTCTAGCACAAATAAAGGGCGAATAATGACAATAATGCACGCCATTATTTGAAAGAAGCAGGCAAATGCCAGTGCAATTACATTCAAACAATATTGATCGATTTTGAACTTTTTGGGTCGTCAAATTTGGGGGGGATTTTGATATATAATCCCTGTGTCATGACTATTTCTTAAAAATTACATTTGAAATTTTGCTCACTATTTACTAACTATTAATGGCGTCTTAATTCTCAGGGGTTTTAAAAAGGGGAACAATAGATGCATTTAAAGACCCCCATTGTTAGCACCACAACTACTCTGGGGACGAAAATGCGAACCAATCAACATGCGAATTGCGCAAATCACGTGCTCTATTTCATTGAAAACAAGCGATTCCAAAACATCGTAAACAACAAAAATGGCGACTGCGATGTTTTGGTTGCGTGATTAAAACCTTAGAGCTGTTCTTTTACGTGCAAACGAGCAGCGAGCAATGGTAAGTTTTGAGATATTTCCTTTTTATCATTTAAAATTGCTTGTTCGCTATGGCTGGGAATGTTTTGAATCTCACAAGTAATCCAGCTTACGTAGGATTGAAATACCTTTTCGAGAAATATTAACATTAAGACTGAGTCTTGGAAACAAAGATTGTTATATGTAATCCAGTTGCTGTCCACAGTTTTGTTTTAGCTACTATAGGTACAAAGGTTAGCTAAATCTCCACACTTTATTGCGTTAAAACTTCTGATTTTGTTAATTTGTAACTCGGTAACACCTTCTTTGTGCAGCAAAGCCAGATAAAATTATTTACATGCTGGCTGTATCAACAAAGTCCTTCTTGTTGTTTCACAAAAGCTACTGTTCTAAAATGCAGCACTATGGAAGAGTGTATACTAACTTACAGGGTCATGCAGACTTCTTGTATTAGAGAGGTAAAAAAAACCACAGGTTTAGTTAGGAGATGGTTGAGTTAAAAAGGCAGAGGTTTGAGTTACTTGCACAAACAAAAGGAGAAATTATTGATCTTTTTAGCTAAATATAATATACCAGTTGATCACTACAATGCTAATAAGTGAGGAGATTCCTGAAAATTTCTGAGCTGAGATAAGGAATTCTTGAGTTATATTACTGAGAGCTTTAAGCTTCAAGGGAATGTTGCACAACTGAATGCTAGAAATAGATTTTTCTGGGGAAATATTACAACAATAAAGCAATTTGTACTTGTGAAATTTTATTATTTGCTTAAAATGAGAACAGATTTAGAAATACATTTGGTGACTTCAAAGATACTTAATGCATACCAGGATGTGACTTAATACTTTTCAGTATTAAAGGAAAATATTTTATTGCAAGGTACCTATCATCCTGTTGCTGCTGCTGTTGTTGTGTTGGGTTTTTTTGTTGCAGTTGCAGTTGCAGTTGCAGTTGCAGTTGCAGTTGCAGTTGCAGTTGCAGTTGCAGTTGTTGTTGTTGTTGTTGTTGTTGTTGTTGTTGTTGTTGTTGCAGTTGCAGTTGCAGTTGCAGTTGCAGTTGCAGTTGCAGTTGCTTTTTGTTTTGCTGTTGCTTTTTGTTTTGCTGTTGTTGTTGTTGTTGTTGGTGGTGGTGGTGATGTCATTGCAGTTGCAGTTGCTGTTTTGTTATTGTTATTGTTGTTGTAGTTTTTGTTGTTGTATAATTGTTTTTTTCCTTTGTTGTTGTTGTTGTTGTTGCTGTTGCTGTTTCTATTAAAGTTTTGCAGTAGCTTTATGTTGCTGTAGCTTTATGTTGTTGCATCATTGTCTCTTTCCTTTTTTGTTGCTGCTGCAGTTGTTGATACTGGATGCTATTGAAGTTTTGCATTAGCTGTTTTTGTTGTCCATGTTAACTATTGGAACCATATTTGTTGCCTTTTCTTGTCAATTGCACATCACTTCTAAATACACTGTCATCAAGATAAACTAATGGTTTCTGCCTTAGTTCTCTATTCCATTTATCAGCTGTTGCCATGCTTTACCATGTTGTATATGTTCAGATCTTTTCTGTTTCATATATATATATAATGTTTCTCTTTCTTGGCTGATTAATAACTTTCAAGGGTGAAGCTTGTAGTTGGGCTAAATTGATAATTCATGACAATGGATAAATTTCCATGTCTGTTTCTGAATAAGTTTGTATGACTTTAAAACCTTTTTTACCTAAGATCTTCTACACAGAGGCATATTTAGGGAAAAAACATAAAGTCATTCTCATTCAAAAACCTAGCATGCTTCTGTATCATAAGGATGGACTTAGAAGTCTGTCTTTATATGTATATTTTCATCTGCACATTCAAATATATCTTCTTGACATACATATTATATTATTCTTGTATATTTCTCATTATATTTCAACCTACCTGCCTATTTAGTCGTCAGAAAGAAATCTGTTTCAGAGATTTTAATTCAACAATTTAACACAGTGTCTAAAAATGAATTTTGAAAAGTCCGGGCATCTTCTAGGCGTGCCAAAAAAGTGTCCGGATTCTTTCTAGCGTTCTCCGGCTTATGAAATCCTTTTCAACTTTATTCCTGTTTTGAAGAATAAGAGGATAGCGTATTGTTTTCGTTACGTCAAAAATCGTCGCCAAGGTGATGTATTGTCGCTAGGAAACCTAAACGTCATGGTTATTACTTTTTGTTTTGTTTATATATTGTATTGACGGATCCAATAAATCCTAATGGGAATTTACACGGACTAGGAATTATCCTACGTGCGTCCATGGTCAATAATCATAGAAACAGCAGAAGATAATTAAGTTACCTTATATCATATTTATTTTTCTTCTCTCCTGCTTTAGAATTTCACAAGCATAACAAAAAAATAATTTCACATTCCAAGAAATGTTTTATTCATAGCATATTTTTAAAACAGCGGGCCGGATCACAACCATTTTCGCCAATTCTTGGAAGTTCTTTGTAAGCTTACCGAATGACCGCGCAACAAACTTTTCTACATGTGCTGAACTTATACGTAGGATGAATTATTAACTCACCTAGCCAGCACGTAGAATTACGTTGCAATATTATCGCATGTCATCCAGCTAAACTCAATGCACAAAAACATTGCCTATTAAAAAAATATATACCAGCTTCTCTAAGGCTGTCAGTATCGTACTGTTATATCAAAATCTCTTGCTATTTGGAGTGGACTTATAGGGTAGAAATCGAATTATGTGTGCTTGGAGGCTAATGCTCGAAGAGGTTATTTTGAAGGTTTTTAGGCGCGAGTCAAGAGAATGGAAAGTTCAGTGAATGAATATATTTCATAGTGTAATTTTGCCTAACTCTAAAATGAAACTAATTTGTGGAGAGTCATTAGATTCAACAAGAAACCTGTGATAGCAAAGTCATTCATTTAAAACAAGAAGCTATTTATTAATGTAATTCTCGTGCAGTAACAGGAACTTTTGTTTTTATCTTTACTGACGTCTGTTTCTATATCAGGATGTACTTTACGTGTACTCAGGGGCGTTTTTAAACCGACTTGCATGATACCAACCTGACTCTAATAAAATGTATTGGCAGTTTATTTAGAACTATCGTTTGTGTAGGGCAAGCAAGCACGGGCAATTCTGTACGTCTTCAGGATTATGACAAAGTTACAGATGAAGGGGCGATACATAATTTAAAAAAAATTAAACTCTTCAAGGAATAATGTTCGAAATTGAATATTTTTTCTTTTATAAGAGAACTACAAGGGAAATAAAATAATAAACTTTTTTAATGGCAATGTGACAATATTTTGTGCCCAGCCTGCCAATCTGGTTTCCAATCCTCTTTCGCACATGCATGAAAGGGCACGTCCGCGATAAATTAGAGTGTCAAACACAAAGTGCCACGCCTTCTTCGAAACTAAAAGTAAAATTCACACGTGCATTGAAACTTTCGAGTTACTAACTTACGTCATTCTAAAATTTTTGGGATCTGGTAACTAGGGGACCGTCCAAAGATTACACAACGTCCAATTTCTCATATTAGCGTAACAAATGAGTGAGTGGTACTAGAGCTGTTACAATGTGTTACAAAGGAAAAAAAACATGATTAAATATTTTACCATTTGTGACACACCGTAACGGTTCCAGTACCACCTACCAACTTGTAACGTCATATTGTGAAGCCTTAACCTCTACTTAACTATTTATTTTATGCGTTTTGAAGTAATAAGAAAAAAATACAAAATTGCCGTTTATTTAGATCCACAAGATGTCATTCTAGGTCATGCACTTTCACAAGGAAATTCCGGACGTCATCTAGGGAGGCGAAAGTCTTTTATTTGAATTACAGGAACTTGAAAATGTCAAAAAAAAACTTACTTACGTAACAAAAGAGCCTATGTCTCCCACCCTTTACTTTATTTTCGTAACTTGTGGCAACAAAAGTAATTGCACCCTGTCACCCTAAGAGGCTACTACATAATTTTTGATGACCTCTGAGAAGCGCATCGGCTTTAGCATAGGAACAAAAATGGTCTGTGATTGGAATATTTCTCGGCGTTTGTTTATCTTAACAGTAAAAACCCATGACAAAATCAAAATCAAATTGTTTTTAATGAAAAAATAATCCCATAAAAAATTTATCAGAATGTTAAAATTAATTAATAAAAACAAACTTGAAACGCGATACCTTATAGTCAGAAATTTTCGCGACAACTAATTTTCGCGATTTTCGCGATTTTTGGGCATTTTCGCGAAATTAAAATGCCGCGAAAAAAATTTAATTGACGAAATCGCGAAAATAAAAACCGCGAAATATTTTCTTTTTTTCTTCATTTTTTAGACTCCACAGGGTAGCAGACGTAAAATTTTCGCAACAAAATAATTTTGGTGATACCCAGTTTGATAAAACCCGGGAAAATTAAGGAAGAAATGCACTTTTAAACACAATTTTAGAAGGCGGTTTGCCTGTTAACCTAAATGGCATTTTGTGTTATAAATCATCGATCTCCTTTTTTATGAAATTTCCTCTTTTTTTAAACTTTCCTGTCTAACTCTTACACCTATGAAACCTGTTCAGTTTTAATTCTTTTATCTCTAGTGACGTAACTCTATGAAATTCGCGAAAATTAAATGTCGCGAAAAAAATTCAAGGCAACGAATCGCGAAAATAAAAATCGCGAAATTTTCCCAAAATTTTTATCGCGAAATTAAAATGTCGCGAAAATTTCTGACTATAAGGTATTTAGATATCAACAGATTAAAGTTTGGCTTTCTCGTTATTCGTAAACAAACAGTCCTCTCCATCGTATCGCACTTCATAACAACTTTGTAATTACACTCCTACAACAACCTCGACTCCAGGATACATTCACGTTTTACACCGGTTGGAAGCCGAATGTAAAGCCAATATACCCGGAAACGAGGGTGCTCATACGGAAGGGATGATCAAGTGTGCTAAGCCTCAAAAAGGTTCAACACAACCTTGTTCGCAGGACTTTTACAAGGGAAAACAAAGATCGTGAGAAAGTTAAAAGGACTTGTGATAAACATTGGGACTGTCGTATTATACAAGTTCCTGTCATTTAAAAACAATCGCTATTAGAAGTGTGAATCTCTTCTAACATCAAATCGACTAGAAAAAAACGACTGATTTTTAAGATATTAGAAAAAGCCACCAAAGAAAAGAAGCCTTGGCACGAGGTTGCAGTAAGCACACTGTTCTGATGTGTACCTTTAGGGTTAGTTTCTACGCGGGAAAAGGTGCAATTTTTGTTGCATCCGATGTGAAGATTTCATCGAAAAGTTTGTAGTACTCAGGACCTAGGACTGTTAGATAAACGTCAAAATATGGAACTGGGTTCCAGTTGCTGAATCTTCAAAGTCCTAGAATTACGATGTGTCTGCTTTTTTTTTCTTCACAATATTTAGACTCGTTCGCAATGAGATAGAAACAAGTGTTGATTCTTTATGAGTATTTAAATAACTTTAAAAATTTTTGAAAAGGCAAAGGTACCAGTCGTTTGCAAATGATGCTTGCAATTTAGAAATTGCCAATCTTTACTGACTGAGTTGCTGTTTGGCTTTTGAGAGTCTGATTAACCCTATTCGGTACGGAGTTCTGGAGCGAATTTTAACATTCTGTTTGGAGTTTCTGACAGCCAAATAAAAGTAACTCGACATATTTTCCGGTTTATACATAATTCGTATGAAAGATGCCCGAGAATCCGATTTTTCCTGATTTTCCGATAAAATCTAAAAAAAAGGGAAATCGGATTAATCACATGTCTAAAATTTACAAAATGATTCTCCTTAATGAAATAAAGCTGTGTTGTAAGTTTCAAGTTCTAAGGATAATCTTAACTAAAGTTATTATATTTTCTCGATTAAAAATTTCATAGAAATTTCAGGAGTAGTTCGAGTCATAGTCAATATCTAAGGCCCTGACAGGTATAGGATCAAAAATGTGCAAGGTGTTAAGGAAAAACTAAATTACATTCGAAGCATCGTTTCGTCCTTATGTCATACTGTAGATGGATACTGTATATCTCTCATACAAAGTCTTGTGGCAAAAATATTATTATTTGACGTCTATACATTTTATGTGCAGACTAAACGTCCTGGTAAGGAAGTTTGTGTCCGATGTTGTTTCACAATGAACCTAATTTTGTATGATTCTCATTATTTCATATGATTCTCATTATAGTTTGGTTCTTAGAACTATCGATATATATAACGTGCTTAAAAGCTTGTTTATGTTGATGCAGACATTTTGTTTACAATAACTAATAGCTTTGTTTGCTTTGCTCTCAATCTTGAATCGTGTTTCTGCGAAAGCTAAGTGAACTAAACGAGGTTTAAAATTTTTAGAATTAATGCTAACTTCATGTAAAACATCACGAAAGTAATATCACGAGGAGGACCGTAGTTAACCTGGATATCTCATGTATCCATGGTAACGCCCATTAACACGAGTCCCGCACACAGGCACAAATGTTTTGAGTCAAAAAAACTATATATATATCAAAGTAAGTCATTCCTCCTTGATTACTCACTAACTATTTCAAATTCACAACCCAGCCCCCATTCTTCTTTCTTAAACGTAGTTTTCACAGCTAACGGACGGAGAGAACTAAAACCGAGGTTGGTGTCTATGGTTATATAGCGCGTTGGTACGTCTCTATCCACATGTTTCTAATCAGGAGATTTGTATTTCTGATTTCGGGAGAAATATTTGCCATAGAAATAATCATTCCTTCATTAACAACATTTGCACTTTCGTCTCCAAGGTGATTTGCCTTTTGATATCATACCATATCAAAAAGGCAAAGAACCTGGGGACGAGAGTGTTGCAGATTGTAGTGAGCAGGACAAAATATTTTCATGGAAATGCTGAATAAACCTGTCGTCTGCGTGACGCTTCAAATGGAAATTTTGGTTTTAGTAGAACCGACGAAAAACTTCCGAAATTTTATTGCAAAGTTCCTAAAAATTATATTTTCGGAAAGGAGTATGAACTTTCTGTTTCGAATCTACGAGTAGCTCTTTCGCGGATCCCGAAATGGTCCAGAGGTCAATTTTGACTATATTCGTTTCACAACTTGTGGCGGGGGGTTATGCTCTTCTTCGAAATCTTTATTACTTCTGGTGGATAAACTTTCTATATTTGTAAAGTCAGCTTCAGCATTTTCTTGTATGGTATGGAAATGTCTGAAAAATAAATAAACGCTTTTTTATAGGAACAATTTTATAAGAACAATTTTATAAGAACACGAGAAAAATAAGAAAAGCCTAAATTATTGTTTTAATAACTAATTCTAAATTTTGGCACAATTAAAGAACACCAGGAAAGTAGTAACGTTTGCTAGTGATCGTTTCTTTTCTCTCTCTCGATTGTTCACGATCACAATTATAGAGTTTCATTAGCAACAAAAACATTTTTATATAAACACATAAATTTCAAAGAAATCTGAGAAAAAAAATTTCTCGAATAAGAATAAAATGAAGGTTGAATTCGGAAGTTGTGTTATTACTATTAAGAACAAAATAAGAACAAATCTGAAAAGACTCGAAAAATAAGAACAGCTAGACTCAAGTTACACTGGTTCTTATAAAAAAGTAGTAATGTGAGTACGGGTGAGAGTGAGTGCAGGTAAAAGGTTATCGATCGAAGCAAAAAAAATTGCTGATGGCAGCAAATTAGAAACTTTTGAGGTAATCTCGCTTAGAAAAGTGCTGATGTGAGAGTCCGATATATTTTACCAAAATTCTATCCCAAACAAGATTTGACTAACGTGTTAATTTTTAATTTTTTTCTTTTCCCCAACTATATATCAATGCCGACAAACGCATATATAAAATACACCGTTAATAATTTTATCCTGAAAATTGTTCTAATGTGGAAAACGACCTTAACGCATCATTAGTCACGTTATCCCTGTTTTGCTGACAGTGCTAGTTTTTCAGCCGGAGCATGCACGTTTCATTTATTGATGACATCACACAAATGACGTCATACCTTGTGTGTTACCGTCACAACGATCTTTCTATTACGCTGACTCATCAAAAATTCATAAATAATGCACACTGAATTTTGCATCGTAATTACTTTTATATGTTCTCAAAGAGGAAAAAAGGTTTAATTTTTTAGAAAAGGATCCCGAGAATCAAAACTGTCCAAAATTTAACTGTTTAGAAATAATAAACAGACCTCAAGTTTAACCGGACATAGATATTTCATGTGCAGGGATTTAAGTCTCTTCTCATATTTGGGTTTTTTGAATTGCTTCTAAAGTGTAAATTTTCCCAAATTTAACTTTCACGAGTTTAAATTGACTAATATAAAGTGGATTCTAAGATCTAACATCCTCGTCCCCAGCGCCTCATTATCAAAAAAGTAAGAGCCGCTGGGGACGAGGTTGAAGGTCTAAGCGTTTAGAATTTTGCAAGCCGTAAAAAGACGGATTGTTGTGAATATTTTTTGATCCTGCCAACAAAATAAACATCATTTTACAACCTCATCCCCAGGGCATCTTGTATCTTTTTTTGCAGGCGCTGGGAACTAGGTTGATTATTTTGATGTTAAATTCTCACATGTTGCCTTGGCTACTAATAAGATCAGCTAATTCTATCTTCCAATCTCTGATAAGTGAGGAGGTGTATGGAGGCGAAAATTCGCCATAGCTACAAGTAAATAAAGAACACACATTTCACAAATTTTATATCCAAAATATATTATTAATGACTATTAAGTTTAAGAAATACAAAAAAAAAAACAGTAATAATGATAATAAAAATGTTTGCTTGTATGTTAGTTAAGATGGTTTCGTTTAATTTTTTAAACTTTATAAATTATATTGCCTAAAAAGCAACTAAGAGTTCTGGCGCTAGCACATATGTGTCTCGATACCTTAAATCATGAAGAGTTTGAATTATCGAGTATTCCATTCATTATAACAAAGAGTTAACCGTATTTTATCTTATTTTTCTTTCTCGATTCGAAGCGGGAATCCCATTATTTTACGACAACTTTATTTAGCATTTCCATGAATTTTTTCTTTCGACACATGCGTGTGGCCTAACGCACAGAAACTTCTAAGAATTGTCTTCAAAATGTCACGTGGTTGCTTTGGTGAAGCACCACTGAAAAAATAAATTGTATATATATATATATATATATATATATATATATATATATATATATATATATATATATATATATGTATTTAAATGTATGAAAAGAAAAACTATATTTTAGATATAAAAAGCAGTCTATGACAAGTTGTTGTTATAGCTACGTTGAATCACATCTTTTCAACCTCATAAATAAATAACTTACTTCCATGTCATTGAGTCTCTACCAAGAATTATTGATAGAAGACGTCTTGATATGAAAAGAAGCGGGGAAATCTAGTTAATTTCTTATTCTTTGCGGTCAAGAATTGAAAATAAGATGAAATTTTTTAAATATATCCATTCTGAAAGTGTCTAATTTTATTGGCGTCGTTTATCCTCGTCCCCTCACTCTTTTGCCCATCAGAGCTGTTATATCACGTTGCCCGCATAAAGTTTATCATAACGGCAAAATGCCCTGGAAACTAGGTTGGACGTTTTAAAGTTTAAGACATTCTGCCTCCAGATTGAATTTATTGTCTCAAGTTTTCACGTTTCATTTTTTTTTGCTAGTACATCCTCCTAATAAACCACGTCTGACCTCCAACATGTAAATTGGGGCCTTGTTATACAGACTGCAGACTTTATTATTTTTTTTACTTTATCTTAAAAGAAATTGAAATGTAAAAACAAACAAACAAACAAACAATTAAAGAAACTATTTTTGTTACTTTTTGTTGACTTTAAAAGCAAACTTTCTGCAGAAATTCTTCGAAAATACGATTTGCTATGTCACTTCTGGAAAGAAGGAGGCAAGTGTAAAAGATTCGAGGAAATTATTTTGTGAGCACATACAGAAAGTTTACTAGTAAACTGATAGGTTATGTAGTTCGGAAGAAAGCATTTTATTACCTAATTAACTTATTAGCATCATCTCATTATCGGTTTAACCAAAACGTATAAAGGATGCAACATGTGCACCTACTTAGGATACCAGTGACGCTACATGGGGAGGGTGGGGAAGGGCCAGGATTTACTTAGTAATGTTCTTTTTAGCGGTTAACATAATACCTTTCTATCGACAGTAACGTTTGTTTGTTAAGAAAACTCATATAGATCGGGGAGGGGGGCCTGTAAGAGCCTTGGTTTTAGTCTACGCACTTTTAAAACTGTTGTATGGACCCTGAATCAGCAAGGATGATAACATCTCACAAGAAACAGCCTAGAGAGGTACGTAACCTTTCATGCTTTTGCTCATGCGATACTTACCAGGGAATCCTACAATACATCTAAGGTACATTATGTTTTGCAAGAATGCTAGTCCGTCAACTGTTAATTCTAGATCTTTTCCGTATGATCTTGAATTGAAGATGTGCAAGAGTATATTTGTAGAGCGCCTGCGTAACGTTAAGCTTGGTGTGTTGTGACGCAATCCGTGGCAAAGTGAAGATTTTTGTATCTAAAGATTGAACATAGCCGGTTAATGATAAACTTAATGCATTCTTACGTTTAAAGACACCTAGAGAGTATGACGAAGTGTGTTATTATTTAGGGGTGAAACGATTGCCATAGTGATAAACTTTAATAACTTCGACTTTAAAGAATATCTCAAAGGCGTAGAACAACGTACACGCGTGTTTTCCGATTGTGCCTCGCGTCAAGTATGACTCCATGCACGGCTAAATCTCGTTAAAAGAAGGATTTCTTTTTCGGCGCAACTTCTTGCACAGTGCCTTCCACTGTCGATTTAGATGATCTGTTTACAACGAAAATATTTGAATTGGAACAAAATTATTGTTTTAAAATGTGAAAAGACATAACTTCATATTCAATATATTATTTTAACAGAAAGAATATGAAAAACAATATTATTTTCGTCCACTAAATTTCAGCATTATTTTCTGATTTATGAATTCGAGTTAAATCCCTTCTCGTGCAGCGTTTTCGTTCATGATGCTTGAAAAAGTTGGAATCGCTCCAAAAGAAGGAATTACTCGTTTTTCATGCTTTTTTCTTTAAAAAGCTTTTACTAAAAAAGGAAGTACAACACTAAAGCGGAGATGAGGTAGAAACATGTTTTTTGCAATGTCATCCCCAATCTCCTTAATACAACTGGAAAACAAATGTTCAAACAAATTTACGTTCTTCACATTCATTTGCGAAATTACGGGTAAATACAAACGCATAGGGGGACACTCTTGTTGCCCTTTTTTCGGTTTGAAATAAAACCAAATTTCAAAAGAGGGACGTGTCAGTCAATTATCGATCGGCACATGCCTGACCGGATCAGGAATGCGCTTTACATAATTAATGGTGAAGAGTAACCCTTGGAAATCTTTGTATGGGACAGTTCCGGTCATTTTCTTATAATTACGCCGCAGAACACAAAACATGAATTTAACAATGTAGTGTAAGCTCCTGTCACACGTTCAACGGCAGGAAAACTATTTTTCCTCTCTTGAATGACACAGAAACACAATAAGTCAAATTACTCGAATTAACTGATTAATAACGAAACTAGGAACATGCGTCTGAAACTAAAAGTTCATAGAGAGTAAGATCAGTCTTTTTCATTCCTGAGAAAGAAAGTTTAATCATGTGATCTGAAGGTATAAACAAAAAGTAGGAAGTGTAAAACAGGATTAAAGGTAATTAAACTCGCGATAAGTTAATTGAGGTCTCTACACGCAAAAGTCAATGGAAAATGATTATAGGAAGTGTTAAAGGTGGAATTTGCAATACACCCCTCTATTTTCTTTGTGTTAATGCTTCTGCAAATTTCTTGAGGTAAACGGACTGAATTTCCACCTATTAATTCACACAAGTACTTCTAATTTATTCTTATATTTTGGATAAAAGGGGAATTATACATATGTATTAACAATAATATACAACATAGGCATTTCTTTATTCTAACCCAACATGCAATAAATACTGACTGTACTTTTTATATATATATATAGAGAATTTACACAATTAACATAAGCGCAAAAACAATTCTAAAAAATTCATTGAAATAAATTAGTAACTATATATATATAGTACATATGTATATAATCTACATATACTTTGTGATGCCATTATACCTTAACAAGGAAGCGAAATACCAGAATCCAAGCTGCAAGTAATTTAAGTCTCTTTGTTATTCACTCACTCTTCAAGCAAATATAAAATATTTTTAATATTTTTAATATAAAATATATAATACATAATGGTACACATAATATATATTATAGGAACTATATATTCATTATCAGGGGTATTCTTTATCTAACAATGTCTCAAAAACTTCACAATCCATCATTTAGCGAATTCTTGGAATATCTCGATGAGTAATGCCAACTGGAATAAGAAATTTCTTAATACAGGAAATGAAGCAGGACAATAAACCTTCTACTGAGTTTTGTGAATCACATTATGCCATCACAGAGAGTAAGGGTATACACTTAGCTGTTCTTGAACAAAAGTAATATCACATTTAGTGTTGTTTTTTTGTTTATTTAACGATACCCCGGACAAATGTTTCAATGAGGAAACAGTCTTTTTCACAGGAGCTTTTAAGAATTTATCAGAACTGATTTTTCCTTGGCTACAGTACGTTTGAATTAACCCAAGAACTGTATCTGAATGACAAACAGGTTTGGAGCTTGCCGCAAAAAAAAACTTTCCATAACTGTATTCAATTCTTATGCTCTTTATTGCCATTTTTCGGTCAACATAAGTTACTGTGTAATAATGGGATTGGGAAGAACTGTCTCGAACTAAAAATCTTCCTGGCTCGTAGCCTTTCAGTTTTTCTACTGCTTCTTGTGTCGATATATCCCTGTAATAAAATCCAGACATATCAAGTTCGGTATTATTTTGTTGGAAAAGGTTCTTTTTATAACTGCTTAATTTTTCGGGTCTGTAGTGGTATAATCTGTGTGATTCTTTTAAAGGTGAAACATCATTGAACATTCTATTGAAGCATGGCTTATACTGCCCCAACGGTGAGCAGAAAATATAATCATGTACTGTTGGTGCCAGTTTGAACGTATTTAATTTTGTGACTAAAGTCACTACAAATACACAAAAAGTTGAGTAACTAAGCGAAGTACTTTTCCAAAGTAAAACTCTCACTAAGATATTGTTAACAGCCGCTTGTGTGAGCAAGAAAGAATTAATATATAAGGGCTGTGTTCATACGTTTACTAATATTCTTTTGAATCTTTCCTAGAATAACCTTGAGAATTGAACATTATATGAATGCAGCATCTGTTGTTTTGGTTTCCTAGAAATCCGGTTGCATAATAATATCTCTGTGGAAAAGCTTCTGAGAATTACATTAATTTAAAGCATTTGATTGGATATGAAATCAATTATTAGAAAGATACGACCGGTTATTCCCAACCCAAAAAAAATGGGAAACTTCTTCACTTTTACATCACATTTACCTTAAAATATTTAAAACTTTTGAAACTACTATTATTTTTTAAACATAAGAAGTAAGAAATTATGCTAAAATAAGATTTTTAAAGTTACTAATTTAATCTCAAGCGGATATACTCACATAATAATATCGTGCCCGGATCGCACACCGGTATGAATAGAAAAATTTTTTTAAATCATTTCCGGCCGTTTACAAGGGGCCGTTTATTATATAGCTAAAAGGATACCATTAGCTGTGGAAAAAGATGCCGTTTTTTAACTTTAGCTGGCTAACAGTGTTGTTTTGTTTTGTGTGCGAATCTAGACAGATGGATGAAACATTTTCGTAACGTACAAGGCTGAGTAGAGGGCATTAAAGATCTTGTCCAACTAGAGCTAGCTAGCTATAGCTTTATAGTTACATCCTTTTTATGATACACACATGCCCTTTTTGATTTTTTTAAGGTTTACTTGTAAATGCTTATGATGGTTTTAGGACTTGGGAAGCCTTTCATACCCTCTTTATATTACAACAAATTGGCCCACACAAACAGTTGTTGACGAAATAATCTAAGCCTAAGAGTTGCAGAGGTGCCATTCACTGGAAACGCCTGTAGGCTATATATATGAGGCAGTGTATAACGTATGGTACAATTTCACCACTTTTTACGAAAAAAATAGTATTTATCTTGCACTTTGCGTTGCGCCGCCCTGTTGTGGCTTATTTTGGAGATTAAACATGGCCGGACACCGACAATTAAAAATAAACTTAAATCCTAACCGCCCGCATATCACAAATGGCTTGGAAAAATGGAACCCAGAGTGGTACAATTTCGCCATCATAGGTACAATTTCGCCAGCTAGGTTTTTAACTGTGAAAAAGAAACAAGATATTCTGGGTAATCTATGTAACTCAGCTTAATACTATTCTCTAAGTCCCTTGTGACGTGCCTAGGTAAAAAAATTGGGTTTACAAAGTAAATCTCCTTAGATCTATCAAAAAGGAGTCTGGCGAAGTTGTACCACAGTCGCAAGGAAAAAAGGATCAGTGAAACACGAGTCTGGGAGAGATACGGTGTAGCCGTCCATGGAAGTTTGCTTCGCTTATCCAAACCTTGTATTTTATTAAAGATGAATCCATAGAAGAGTCGTGAATCAATAAAAGTGAGTGTAAACACCTGACTGTGGCATGAACAGAATTTATTTCTTCCTGGCGAAATTGTACCTATGGCGAAATAGTACCTCTGTACGCTAAGCATTGGCAATTTTTTTTTAAATAAAATTTGCACTTTTCGGCCAATAACTTCTGAACTCACCCAAATTGCCTGACTTATTGCATGAATTATATCCGAAATGTAATTGATACCATTTTAGTATATCTGCCATTCTGTTTTTTGTCAAAGTTATTTGCAGGACTTTCGGGATACAAGGCTTGATGTCCTGCTGTTAATAAACCATTATTGATTACTCCGGTCACTAGGAAAGGCATGCTTAGCCCATGCAATTCTTGTTTCTTTAATAATTATGTCTTCTTTTCTGCATAATTTTACAAGTGCATAGCACAGAAACTTTATTCGCAGATAAAATTAATTATTCAGGACATTTTAAAAGGAATTGTTGAAACTGAATATTTTGGTGGTATTATCACTATAAAATTATGACAAGAGTGTCACAATAGAAAAAATGCAGGCTTTGTAGATGCCACATCCAAGGTTTTGATTTGTAACATGATGATATTTAGTCGAATTCCAAAGTGTTAAAAAGAATTAATTTTGAAACGATTGGTAAACGAACGTGAAACAAATTGGAAACGATTACAAAACGATTTTCATTCAACGAAGCAATTTGAAACTATTTTGAGACGAATTTGAAACGATTTTTTATGTAAAAAGTATTTTAAAATTCGTAACAAAATCGTATTAGATCGTTTCGAATAAAATATATGAATTTAAACGATCATTTTTTTCTAACAGTTGTGGAGACGATTCATCAATTGGTTTATTAAGTACATGTAAATTATTTCACTTTAAATAATGAAAATGAATGATTGAATATAGTTTTTTGTTTTAAAAACTCAAATTTTAGTTAAAACAATAATTAAAGTGAGATTGAGACTGTAATTATATGAATAAAACACATATCAATAACTATTGCCTTTTATCTAATGCAATAGATATGTGGAATGCCAAGTCTTTGTGGTGCCGTAGATCAGTGGTTATAGCTTTCGTACTCTGTGCGGGAGACCGGGGTTCGATTCCTCTTGACGGCGATTCAACATGGGCGAGTGAATGTTACCATAGCACCGGGTTAACCCAAGCCATGTGAGGGAAATTTGGGAGATGGCACACTGTGTGGGCCGTTGGATGTTGCCGGGAGTTGTCTAGTAGAGCGTGGGCCCTACTAATTGGGTCTGCGTAGCTCAAAATGAGCATTACATACTCTAGGACTCTCCATCTAAGCCATGGCCCCTCCTGGAAATAATAGACAGGGTATATCCCTCGATATTTGTGAGGCTAGCCATGTAAAATATGCACATCTATCTATCTCTATCTTTCTCAGTTTACCTCTGGACTTTACCCCAAGAATCTTGTCTCTACACTTTCTTACCCAATTATCACACGCATAACATCTATTCTCTGCAACAAATGTGCCAACACCTTCATATCCATCATTTTTATCAACCCAAAAAAGCTTATACCTTGCCCTCCTAACTTCCACGAATCTTACTAAGTCTCCTTTCCACCTGACTTAATGAACACGACACATATCAATAGGTAAACATTCTAACAATTCAACTACTTTACTTGTTTACCTTTTAGTGTACCAACATTTACCTTAACCATCCTCAACCTAGTTTTAACTACCTTGTAATGTGATAGCTGGATAAAATTCTGACAATGCTCACACCTGACACCACAACGCGTTTACTCATCAGTGATCACCTGCTCTCACGTCCATTAATAAAAAGTTTTGGTGTTGTTTTACAGCTGGATGCTCTTCCTAATGCCAACCGTTCACAGACCGGACCGGACTAGGTGTTTATAAAGTGAGGCCATAACTATGTGGCTTTTCACAGGACTTTCAAAATCGCCCCTTTAAACTAAGTTATGGTGGAGGACGTTCAACTCCTCTCTTGACAAAAGACAAAAAAGTAACTTCTTGCAGTCGAAATTGCTTTTTTAGAAAAAAAGATTTCCATTTTATACTCATTCACCTCCTCACCAAATAAAATTTATTATAAGTTAAAAGTTTTAAAATTATTTTCATACCATTTCATAGGGATTTAAAAAAGTATTTAAGTGATGTGTGTATGAATATACTTTGATTTACTAATTCTGAAAAAAATCATATACTTCAAAAAATCATGCTTTAAAGGTATACCATATATATATATCCTTTAATTTCCCAATTTTTAAGAGCTTAAATTACAAAATGCCGTTGTTCTAACAGTTTTTAAAGATTTTTCATGAAGTATACCAAAAATAGTTTCAAAAACTATTTTTCATCAAAATCAATTTTTATAACTTAATGCATTTAGAATATGGTTGATTATTCCAATCTGAAGAAAATTTACAAAAAATCAGAAAAAAAACGTATATTTGTGAAGAAAGGTAAAGTTTTAAGTGTCTATAACTCATTAACTATTTAAGGCTGTAATCTTATCTGTTCCAAAGTTAAAGTTTGCAAAAAAATAAAATTACAAATACTTTTGGAACCATAAAAAATTCAATATATTTTGTCATGAAATATATACTAAAAACAATTTTGACCCCCTGAAAATGGTTGAAATTAAAAATTTCAGGTCAGTTCAGGCCTCTGAAAATCAATGTGCAGAGTTTTTGGTTTTAAAGGTAGTGTACAAATTAAACCAAACTGCATTGATTAACATACTCAAAATAGTCACATACAATAGCGAAATGACCCATGGTCAGTCTGCCCGTATCTCCGTATACGTTTCTGATTTTTTGCACAATTTACCTATCAATCAATGCAAGAAAGTGTTTTTCTGATAAAAATCCGAATAATGCCACCATTTTGTACAAAATCAACTGAATTTTGGCCTAAAATAGGTTTTCTGAAGTGTTTCTTGAAAAAGTTACATTACATTTGATCCCACATGTGGCAAAACTCTGTTTTCAAAATTGGTTGAAAAATATGGTTTTTCACATTTTGTTAAAATTCTGGAGCAATCCGTCAAAGCGAAATAATTTTTCCACATCCTTTAAAACAAGGTTGGTTCTGCTGACGTTATAAAGAATTTTTTCTTAGCATGTTGACCGTGGCATACAAGGCGGCGAAAAAAAGCTGTTCTCGAATCAATGCATTTCGGCTTTCAGATTGGCAGTGCGAATTCACAGGGCTGAAGGGATGTTACTTCTTTAAGTTTTCAACAAGACGTTATATCATGAGAAAAAGGTTTTTGGTTATTCTTTTAGATTAAGAAAACAATATCACTATGACAAAAGTCAGTCTCTACATATATGATATTTCAAAAGGCATGGCGCGCCAGTTATCTCTTCCTTTAGTGGGTATGTATCTTTATTATATTGTTTCAGTCAGGCACTCAATTCTTCTTCCATGTTAAACTCAGTAATTTTCAGCATTGTGGGATACCTGGCATTAATTTGATTCCCGAGACCAAGGCAAGTACTTTGTTAAACTCTAAACATTTGTAGTCCCACGGATGTCATGTTGAGGATAAACTGGACCCTAAAAATTTACCACTTATAAATTTCACCTTGGACACGGGTGACAACTGTTTTTTTTTATGGTTTTAAATGTTTTTAAATTGCTTTTAGGTAAACAGATTGATGGTGTTTGGTAAGTATAGTTTTACAAAAAGCATTATTGCGCGTATAAGATAACAGGTTTAGATTTTTGTGATACATCTCCATTAGGCGATTATTGGTCATTCTGATCGCCAGTGATCAAGGAAACAGGTGACTTTTCCATTGAAGGAAAAAAAATGTAAATTTTAAAACAAACTACGAACAGGTGTATTCCATAGAATCAAAATTAACATCAACACTAGTCTGATTAAAAGGCCAATATTGACTGTTATTGTATTCCTTCAGTAACATTGGCTTTAAAGGTCATTGATGTCAAAAATTGCCAGAGTTTGGCGAAAAAGTTGATTTAACTGTCTTTGGGATCTCAATGAGTAGCTCATATAACACAATTTTTCTCAAAAAAAGTTCCTAAGCATGCCCATATCTGATTATTAGCAAGTAGAGCGACCAAAAATTGCTTAATGGAGATTAGCCTTAAAACAGAAGAAATAATAGGTCTTTACCGTAAGAAACATAAGTTCTTCGTGGTTAAATCAGTGCGAAAGGTAGAACTCACTATAAGGCATATAAATGTTTTTATTTAATCAAGTTGCTGATGTGAAATTCCTTCTTTCTAAATAAAAACCTTTCTGTATAGGCATACATCTATTGTTTGTTTTGATAAGGAGTATTTCTATGGTGGACAAGGCATCACTCATTGCACCCCAGTAAGTTACTGTTGTTCTAACTCAATTAGAATATGCACTTATCTTGATATCGCAATCCTTCGCAAGGGCTACGAAAACTTTTCACTTATTTTTATTTTTTCATTTGTTGGTAAGGAGGTTTATCTTCAAATTAAAAATGTGAAAAAATGGCTCTTTGAAAGGTTGAAAGATGACTCCTTGAGTTGAAAATGTGTAATTTATTACTTTTTCGTGATTGCTTGGATGACATGTTCGTAAACATTGAGGTTTTAGTAATTCCTGACGTTACATCAGGGAGGACAGATACTTAACAGTTTATGATTTACCAACTATAACATCTTTGTGGAAAAAAACAATTAATCTCCTTGTTGTTAAAGTTCACATGTTAAACTCATTATATGGTTTTCATGTACTGATAATAACCTAACACGTTTTTGTTTGTGTATGTTTCTTGTCATGTGTGAACGTGCAGAGGAAACGCAAATGAATTAAAATTTAGCAACCTTTTTGACTTGAAAAGAAAAGTGCAAGATATTTGTGCTGATCATTTGAACTTTCTTTTTTGGAATTTATGAATCTCGTAAACTTTCAATAATTACACTTTCATATTGAAATAGCTTCAATTATTCAAATTCTAAGTAATTTTACATTTTTTTTATGATGATTAAGTTTTAATAATTGATCCTGTTCCATGAAAGGTAATTAAATTCCAAAATTTTAAATAAGTAAGCCTGCTGTTGTTCAATTTTGAAACTAATCATTTCATCCACATAGGTGAAAATTTTTAACTTTTATTATTATTTTTTTTCTAAAAGCTTTGTTAGAATACAGTTATTTTCTTTTGTATTTTTTTACAGGAGGAATTTGTTCCATCATCAAAATTTTCCTGGAATATCTATCCAAGGGTTTCACTAAATATATTTAAATCTCATAGAAATCCAGGAATATTAGGGTTTAGTCATTACTAACCAAAATGGTAGCTTCTGGTCAATCCATGTTTGAAATTATTTGCCAAGCTAAAAATAAATTGAGTTTTGTGGAATGCATTAGCTGACAAATGTTAATCCATGCAAATCTGTCATTGCCCTCATAAACAGTATCGGCTTCTTCCAAAACAAAAACTGAACAAAATAAATATGTTTACATGAACATATAGCATTTTTAACACATTTTGGCCATGCTGAAAGTTGATTGAAAAAAATACTGTGTCAGGACTGGAAAATTACGTAATATTTTTTCTTTTGCTGCCTTTTCAATTTTTCTATTTTGCAGGATGATTAGGTCAATAGGCTTCTACTTATATTCTGTGTTCTTTTTTATTTGTAATTACATCTGGAGTTTATTTATAGGACTCCTAATTCTCAATCAAATGCACTTAAGAACTGACTTATCTTCATGGAAGTTATCGCAAAGCTAAGAAAAAAGATTCTATGCAGGATTTTGATACAATTCGTTTTTAGGGTTTTTTGTTTATTTATTGTTTACAATTTAAAATCCTAATTTAAACTTTAAACCTTCTAATTAAAAGCATTTTTAAAAATATATAAGATTAATATGAATAGATTGTTAAAAATGTTTTGAATTTTTATTGTATTGTGTCATTAATTCCTTAAAACTTTGATGGAATTTAATCATGTACATTATCAGATGGCTCTTTGTAACAAGATCAGCTGTAAACAATGCCTGCTGAAAGATAGAATTTGTGAAAGCATAACACAAATGCTTTTTATTGTTTTGGAATATATTGAATTCTTACAATAATCTACAATAATATAATATTTCTTTCTTTATGAACTTGCACAAAAAAATTATCCTGGTGCAAAATAATTTTTTGAACTGTCTATCTCCAAACTGGTTAAAATGTTGCTTTTTGTTGGTTCCTTTCACATTAATCCCATTGTTTAGATTTTACGAGGATTTAATTTCATGACTTAACAGGCTTCAGTTACCAATCTGTCCCGAAAAATGATTTAGCTGTACGTAACACTTATAAATTTATCTCCTTGGACGCCCTCTATTTTGTTATAGTCATATAGATAAAAAAGATGCACCATCAGGGTTATATCACTGCATATTACCATACGCAACACAAATTTGACCATAAAAGTTAGAAAAATTGATAGTGAACTACACAAAATTAACCTAAAGTAATAGACCAAGTAAAAATCATATATAATTTTTTATTCTTTTGGCCTATCATCTATTAAAAAAATGTCAAATTTGTGTTATGACAATCTTGGTTATTACGAACGTTTTTAATGCAGGAAATGGCCCATAAAAGAATCCTTCTGTCTGGGGTTATCAGGGTTATACAAGGATTCTAAGGATATGAATATAAGTGTTACATTTGGCTTAACTATTTTTTGGGGATACATTTATGACCATGCAGCCGTAATGAAAAAAAAAAATCTTAAACTTTTTGTTTTGCAAAAGTGATAAAATTTCGAGTCAGATGATAAAAACAGCACTGAGAAAAAAAACACTTATCAAATATAGTCATGATGAGGATCATGTTGTGACGGTAAAGTTATTTTTAATAACGTTTGTTTAAATCTGGTTAAAAATTTCTACAAAACGTTTATTTGCAATGTGTGTTAGGTCAGCTTAAGGCAACATTTGGAAAAAAATGTTTTTCCTATTAGAAAGTTAAAAAAATAGCTTCATTATTGAAAAGTCGAGTTTTTTAAGGATGACTCACAAATCAAAAAGTGCATGCTAAACATTAAACCCAACTGCAACGTTAAAGTAAACATTCATCAATCAGATTGATGTTTTGCGTAAATTGTTTCGATTCGAGATTCATCCCCAAGTAAGATCAAATAATAATTTTTTTTTCGACTACTGAAATATTTGGCAGATAATAACCCTCAAACATGTATTTACGGCCTTCAACAGTTCATTCAAGCTAATAAGTTTTTTCAATACAATCCTTGAAAATAACACAAAATTTCACAGAACTCTAAAATTAGCTGAAGAAGTTTTTCAATGTACTGACTTCTTTTGCTTTCTAATTCTGCTGACTGTCTTATAAAGAATACACAGTAATTAGAAAGCAGGGTCAATAACTCTTTATGATCAAGGTCAACAAGTTTTTTTTTACTTTCTCCAGTGACAACTAGAGCCTACGACCTCTATATTGTGCAGAAAAAAAATTGTCATTATCATGACAACTAATTATAATTAATTACTAATTTTGCTGAAAACATAAAATTTGAGGAATGGATTTGCAATTATAATTTTGTGGCTAGGAATCAAAGTGGATTAATTAATTGCTTCTACTTGTTATGTATGAAAGTCAGCAAGGGGCAGTTCATTAAACCCACCATAATTAAAATCCATTACTACGAAAATTAAAGACACATTAAAATAACCTTTTAATTAATCTTTTTCTAGTTAGTCATAATTATTCTAGTTAATTCTAATTATGATGAACTGTTTGACGTGTAATGTATGCCACCAGGTATTTCCAACGCATAATATAGAGCATAGATTACCCAATTCTAGCTATTTATAGTTATTTAGTAACGAGGCTTACAATGGTGTTGCAATATACTTGTGCATAAACAAAAAAATTCCTTGACAACAACACACTGAAGAATTATGACTAAACATCTTTCAGTTATTGAAATTTATGTGTGATCAACATAAGAGGATGCAAGAAATTGTTAGCAAATTAAGAAACCATTTTGAATTTAAACAACTTTCTGTAGAAAACACATCTGTTTGAAAGTGGGGTTTGTATGAAAATTTCTTTGAGGTAGCGTTTGATCAGAACATCTGTGCCATTATAAAAAATCGCTGTATTTTTCTTGAAAATTATCAAATCATAATTTCTTTTAATCATTGAAACTACAATCAGTGACAAAATAGCAGTTTTTTTGTGCATTTTTCGAAGTTACAAAAGAGCATCATTACGCCAATGTAAACGTTGACCAGTTCAAATTGTGTGAATCTAATATAAAAGGCAATGGAATTGAAAATTAGTGGTCATATACCAACTTTTTCTCTCACTGATTTTAGTTGATGCGATTTATGACCGCATTTAGAAGTTATATGGTTGCAACTTCATTACAAACAGATTTGCTATATTTTAGGTGCATTTTTAAGAATTTCTTTGTTCATTTGTAGTGTGGAACCGTACTTGGTGCACCTGATGAGACTGTAAACCTTGGTGAAACAGCGATAACAAAGAAATTATTTAAAGATTATTTAGCTGGACTAGGAACCGAAACTTTTAGGTAAACTCTTGCTTACAATAATTTCTTTAATTTGTTTGAAACCAATTAACTTATTATGACAGCTTTTGATTGGATCAAGGATTCCCACCTTTGAGAAGTGAAAAAATGCCTGAAATTCATAATGATAGTCTTTAAACAAGAAAAATACTGAATATTTGCAATAGTTGAAACACTTTGGTGTATGTATAATACTTATGATTTTTCATTATTTGTGTACTTTGGTGTTATAAAGTGTACCAACTAAAGAACAAATCAAATCAAATTTTTATGAATCCAAGAAAGTTATTATTTCAACGAAACTGAAAGTTTTAAATGTTATTTATTTATTTATTTATTTATTTATTTATTTATTTATTTATTTATTTATTTATTTATTTATTTATTTATTTATTTATTTATTTATTTATTTATTTATTTATTTATTTATTTATTTATTTATTTATTTATTTATTTATTTATTTATTTATTTATTTATTTATTTATTTATTTATTTATTTATTTATTTATTTATTTATTTATTTATATTTATAAATAATTATTAGTAAAGGAAGTAAAAATTAACTTGACATTGGTTCGGTACTCCGAGTTTCGTGTTATACACTCATCAGCCAAATTATACAAGTGAAAAAAGTAAACAAAAAATTCGTATCTATCTATTTGACAAGATAAATTCCTAAGAGACATCATTAAATGCGTGGTGTTATAAACATGTGAATAGATAATTGGCTAAGTAATTATCAGTCCTTAGATTTATAATTAGCCAAAAGAAACTTATTTGTGTGACGACATTTAGCAATGAGTTCACTGCGTTTGTTTAAAAGCTCACTTTTGTCTTTGTAAAAGAGGATTTCAAATTTTTCTTGAAGGCAAAGAGGACAATTTCGTGAATTGTTAGTGTAGCTTTGTACTTGCTTGATGGTCGACCATTTGAGCGTCGGGGTGACATTGCTTTTCTCTTTCAAGTCCCAAACGTATGATGAAAGTGACGTGCTGTTCTTGTACTTTTTGTTGCTAAGAGACTGTTTGTGGCCATTGAATCTTGTCTTAAACGATTTCTCAGTCAGACCAATGTAGACTTTCTTTTGGTGAGCGGGTGCTGTAACTTCGCATTTGTATATGACAGACGTCACTTGGCAGTTTCCTTCCAATGGGCATTCGGGTTTTCTTCTGCAATTGCAGCTTGCTGTAACTGGTGTGTCGGATTTCGAGACTTTCGAATTATGCGATTTGATGATGGTGGCCATGTTTTCCATGCAGCTGTAGCTGACCTTTATGTTGTTTTTGTTGAACAGCATCTTCAGGTATCCGGAATGGAAGTGTTTGTTGATAAGAGATAAGAACTTCCTCGCTACGTTTGTTGATACATTTTTATTGTACGGGGGGTTAAACCATATTACATTTCTCGTACGTTTCTTCTTCCTTCTTCGGGTTTTCTCTTTTGTAAACGTCAGATTGATGTTCTTATATCCGCTTTTTTTCAATGAATCTTCGTAGTCGACTTTCGCTTTCTCGAAAATTGCTTCATTTGAAGAGTTTTTAGATAAACGATCAGCTATTGCAATTGGCAACTGCTTTAGTATCTGTTGTGGATGATTTGAAGAAGTGTGTATGTACTGCATGGTGTCGTTTGGTTTTTTGTAAGGTTGGTATGTGCCGTGTTTCAAGTTGAAGGTTACGTCAAGAAAGTCTACAGAATAGAGCCCTGTGACTATTTCTATCTGGAATCCTATCGATTTGAACAGTTTTATAATGTCTTTTCTCATCTTATCAACACTGCGCCCTTTCATATTGCGTAGAACCATTAAACCATCGTCCCTATACAAGCCTGCGTCTGATTTGTTAATTAGAGATGAAAGCTTATTCAATATGAAGAGTCCCACAAGTTCACATATTTCTGCACCATCATAACTACCCATAGTCACGTCAAAACAGTCATTGGTCAATTTCTTGGTCCAAGCTTCCTTGTTGAAAAATAGGAGTGATTTTCTGCAGTGGTTGATTGTTCTTAATTCCTTATCTGAGATCGTTGTGTAGATTTTTGCAAACTCAAGTGCTTCGTTCAAAATCTCTTTAGTTATGGTGGGGTAGAATTCCTTTATATCGAGTTGTATGAATGAACATGCATCTTTGTTTTCGATAGAATCAAACCACGAAATCGCTTCGTCTGTATTTTTCCATTGGTTCACTTGAATTGAATTTCTGATGTCTGAGTTGATTCGATCTAAGATAGATTTGCTTACTTTCCCCAAGTTGCTCTTGCATGGATTGATTAATCTACATGGGAGCTTGGTTTGGAAGTTTTCCTTATGGTCTTTGAGGGTGATAAAAGCAGGGCTGCTTGCGAGGGATTCGGCTCTCTTGTCAATGTTGTACGAACTGGCGATGTGTTGCGCTTCTAGGTTGGTCGCTCTTTCGAGGTTCTTTGGCGCTTTTTTGTAGGTCTTTGTGACGTTGTCTTTGAGTAGCTTCGAATGTTCTTCTGGTGTTAAGGTGTATATGTTTGTGGTTTTGTCTGCAAATACAAGCATATTGTTTGAAGATTTGATTTTCTTGATGTCATTCTTGATGTCATTATTATAATTATTATCTCTGTTATGATACCCATATACGTCTGTCTGTCACCGCAAAATGGTACCGAACCTGTGGATTTTTTCCACGGGCCACCACGGGCCATGAACTAGTCATTATTCTTTATTCTTTATTATTATTCCTTATTGCTTATTATTATTCACCTTTTGGCACACATTGGATATTGTATTTGTAGTTTTTATGTTCTCGCTTTTACAGACCTGAAAAATACCATCTGTTTCACCACAACTGCAACACGTTTTCAAATGAAGTAGCACAGTTTTTAACGGGAAAGAAAATTCCATCTTACATAACAGACCTACCGCAAGAAGTCATGTCAACTCCATTTGGTGCCATGATTGCGCAATTTTTCGAGAGCGTTCAAGTCCAACCAGAGGTGTATCATCCTGGACAAGGTGTGAGCTCTTAGTAAGTACACTCTTGTTTGGTTGAAAAGAAATTCAACTTGTGTTTACTTTGAAAGACTAAGTTTTGTGGTAGTAAAAATTCGTAATTTTTTGAAAATTTCGGCTAAAATTGTGTAATGCTTCATTTTGCAAGTTACAGCTCACAGAATTTTGTTTTTGCGAAACTTCTTCCCTTTTGCTATTCGTGAAATTTATTATTTTTAAGAACTTCTTTTAATTCTGGCTTCGGTTTTACCTATTAATCTAATTACCGCCTTTTTCGAAACAACTGAATGTTATTTGCTTGTATATATTTATTTGAAAGAAACCAAGGTAAGAGTGCAAAAAATAACCACGTATCAATCATTTGTGCAATATTTGAGCAGTGACCATTTGCGAAATTTAAAATGTGATAAAATTACCCTTTTTTCATTTGCCCAAATTTTGGTTTTAAGGTGCATACCTTAAGCACTAGTTTTTTACAAAAGGTTTTAACTTTTCAATTTTTTGCAACTCATTGAACTTTAATGGCGTTTTAGACAGGGAGTGGCCACGATACGGAGAAAGCATGAAAAATAATCATTAAAAAAATGTAGCATTTTGTAGGATTTAACTACACTTAGGAAAATCACAGAAAGTGAATTTCTTTTGTTGAATGTCAACGTGAGTTAAAAATGATGCATGTAAAGAATCTTGTATTTGTCGAGACATTTTAATCTCTGAGTTTTCTGTCTCAGCAAAATAGTGTTAGCCGTCCTTGTTCCATTATTTTTTGTCCATGGTTTTAGTTGCAAAGCCTACCATCTTGTTTTCTCTGTATAGTGTTTGTTGTACAACAACTTTCTGTATGTAAATTATGAAGGTACAGATACATGAAAACAACAGTTTGATGTGACTGTGGTAAGATTTAATTAACGGTTTTGCAACCGTTAATAAATCTTACCATCAAAATGTATTTGAAAAATAATTAGTAACATCACTTTTTTCAGTTCTGGAAAGGAGAATCATTCAGACTCGATTGACAGTACTACGCAGCAGCCTGATGTTAGCCTGATACCTGCTGTATGTAAAGTTAAAGATGACGAGGTAAATGGCTTGCTAAAAGTTTTTTCTTGGATTTCCATAACGATGACCAGAAATTCAAATGTAGATGATTGGGCAAAAGTAGAAATAATTAGGTCTGTAGTGGGTTAAATGTTGCTTACAATTAACTTTTACGACAACTTATTTCGCAAAGTGAAAATGTTGGATGACTGTTTTCTGTCAGGATAGAGTTGCCACAAGCTGTATCTTTGTTTTATTTGCAAAGTTTTTGTTTGAATAATAATCCATCTCTTATATTAATACTTACATTCTGTGTGTGTGTATTTGCGCGCAAAAAAGAGTCGTAGAAAAAAAGTAAAACAAAGAGTTTTACTTTTAGTAAATGTAGAAATAATTTGGTCTGGTAGTGGGTGAAATGTTGCTTACAATTAAGTTTGGAACTTTTACGACAAATTCTTTTGCAAAGTAAAAATGATCCCGTGTATTTTTTCACGGGCTAACAATAAGTGCGAATATTAGTAGTTAAAAGTAGTTTATATATGTAGCTCAAAATAATTTTACTGATAAGGGATAGTTAGTCCTTCCCTTCGAAGAAAAAAAACAACAAACATGCAATATGTTAAAAGATGCGAAGCTAGAATGTTTTAAACGTTGTTTTCGTCTTGTAGCAAAAAACGATCTGAATGTATTGCAACATGGAGGTGGAAATTTCTACCTCTATCATTGCAAATACTTTTTTTCGTCACGTGTTTTCATTCTTATGTTTTCTTTCAGCTGACGAAATGCATCAACCAATTGAAACAAAATTTCGAAAAATACGCGAAAAATCTTGACAAGCTGAGATGTGTTTTAGAAGAAGTCGAATTCGACTTTGGAAACGAAGACGACTTGCGAAAAGATATAACAGAAAGCTTGGGTGGGTTTTGTTCTTGTTTTGTTTTTTTGAACAGAAAGAGGTCCTTTTTTTAGAGTGGCTAGATTTCCTAAAATCTCCTTCCGCGAGATGCTCGAAGTTCTTAAAAGTACTTTTAAAGCTTGCCTCTCGCATAAAAACAAAATGGTTCATATGAAAGAGCTTAAAAAAAAAAAATTAATAAATTTATTTTTATTTTTTTAAAAGAATGTTGATCGGTTCTTAAGATTTTTGAATTAAAAGTTTTCATAATTATGCTAATTTATGCGTGACGTCATGTATTTCATATAACTAAGGTTTTGTTAAGAGTGTTTATCAAAGTATGTGATGATATAAATATGTTTCACCTATCAAGTTGATATTTGAGCATATTTACATGATTATAATATTTAGTTAACTGATTATTTTTCCATACCAGCAAATTGTTTCTCGGCATCTAAATTTTTAAATCATATTTCCAAATGATTAGTTTTAAATTTCAACACCTATATCTCAGAAACCGATTTTTCAAAAAGTATAAAGATTTGTAGAGAGCTTTTCAAACGCTTATATGAAATCAACTTGTTTTTTCGCGGGAGGTAAGCTTTAAAATCCCTTTTATTTTTGAGTTCGTTTCTTTAAGGGTCAAGTTTTTTTGATTTTTTTTCTTCCAGGTTGCATGTGCAAAGAACTTCAAAGTGTCAACGGAAATGTGGAAGCATTCAAATCATTGCTTACTGTGTTAAAAGCCACTGCCGCTTCATCTGCCGAAAGTGTTCAAATACGCAGAAGGTTGGGATGAGATAATATATATGCCCAAGCACGATCTTGAAGCTCAGTTCATCCATTTCCTCCCCAGGAGAGGATTGTGAAAAAGCGATCCTGTTTTAAAATTGTCATATGTTTATAGAAAGATTTATGTAGTCGCATAAATATGTGCATCCAGTGCATTAGGCGAGCACAGGATAAAGTTTATGTTGTAGTTATTTATTTAGTTAAATTACTTTTTATCGTATTTGTACAGCGATGAGATCATACTTACAGTGATCAATAAATTACAGCGAGGACATGTCAACGAAATCAAGTTACTGCGTGTAGAATTCGTAAGTTAGCAGTTGAATTTTGAAAATGTTTTTTTAAAAGGTTTTGCGAAAAAAAGGGAAGAAAAATAGTACGATGACCACATTCACTACATTTCACGTCGTTTTTTTTGTTCATGCCGCAAATTTTTTATTCGTGCGGCTACTTCGTACACGCAAAAGAGAAGTTTTGAACTCGCCCAGGCTACTTCGTACACGTGAGAGAAAAGCTCTTCTTCTTTCCACGCGCAAATTCACACAAAATTCGTAATGTTTGGATATCTTCTGTGTAAATTATGTCTTTATATCAAAACTAGAATTTGTTATTAATAAATTTGTTTTTTAGCTTACGAACCTGCTAAGTGTTTACGAGCTCCGTAACCATTTGCTAGCCATCGAAACGATGTTGCGAACTCTGGTTACGATAACAATTTCAAGTATACTCGATGGCCCAGGTCCTCTGATTCGTGAAGCTGGCTGTTGTCTTGCTTATTCATTATCAGTAGTAAATGTAAGTAGCTCCGCCATTCTTTCGTGTCTTTTATTTGTGTTACACGCATCCAGTGAGTGGAGCCCTCAATTGACGTATCTTTTATTTAAGTGTTGTGGTGTGCACCCATAGAGATATGTTTTCTGTCCTCCTGGGTGACTACCCAGGTGATATCTAAACAAGCTTTTATGCAAACCAAGCATACTACCCAGCATAGTGACGGCGCAACCTCCCACTCTGGATAACCGCCCACTCTGGATAACCGCCCACTCTGGATAACCGCCCACTCTGGATAACCGCCCACTCTGGATAACTGGTCACCGGACTACAGTGGTATCCCGATTTTTTGAACTCCCAAGGAACGGAGAAAAAAAGTTCGAAAAATCTGTGGTTCGGGAAATCGAGGGCTGGAACAAAAATCTCTGGTAACAATGAAAAAACATTAAATACGTGTTAGCCATGATATTTCTATCTATTTTAAGAAATAGCTTGTAAGTCCACTGTTCTTTCCGCAGTAAAACCAACTAGTCGGCTAAGACTAGCAGTGGATTTTCGGATTTTATATTCTTATTTAAGAACTAGAAAAACAAACATAACATTTATACCAGTATTTTAATACCCTCTTATCATTATCGTAATCACAGCCATGCTTTCGCAAAAAAATAGTTTTGTTCGATGTTCACGTGGGATATCTCACCCTAGATAATTCCATTGTAAATATTCCCTACCTACCAGGTATACCACTCCCTTGCAAATTTCTTGCTAAATACCCTCAGTAAACTCTCATTTCGACTTACTTATTGGTATTAGCCGTACACAAGATAAGGCTACCCTTATCCAGTGAAGATTGTATTAAAGGCTAGTTCCTTCGCTATATTGTACTAACTTTTTTTGAAACGCGTACCAAAGTAGCAAGGTACTCAAGACTTCAACAGCGCATCACTTAGTATGGAGCAACAACACTGTAGCTTGTACAAACAATGTTTATGTGTTTAGATCAATGACGATCACACGTTCGAATTATCATCAGCTCTCCTCCACGTCATCAGTGATTTAGAAAAAAATACAAAAGCTAGTAAGCTGTTCATTTATCGTTTGTTTGTTATATTTGTTGTTGAGAATTTATTAATTTATTTATTTTCTTACTCACATCCTAGGAGAATATGGCATGGCTGCTTTAAAGAATTTTACAAGTAAAAGTGACCAGGTAACGATTGGACTTATAGACCGCCTTTTGTGTACTCCACCGCAAAACAAACAAAACTGCGATGGCTCCCTATGGCTCACTTTACTTCTTAATACAAACATTTCTCTTCTAAGTCAAAACGCTTTCTTCTTTCCTCTAAAATCTTTTCTTCTGTTTGGAACACTTCTCTTCCAAAGCGTAAAACACTTCTCTTACATGAAGTCAAAAAATTCCCGGACTCAATTCGGGTCCGTAATATTGATCGAGCTGGATTTTGTTAACTTTTACGTTTTTTGAATAAATGACATTTCGGTTCCCGGCCAAGAAGAAAGGTTATTGTTCTTATTAATTAATAAGTCGCCAAAATATTTATGTGTGTATTAGTGTACTTTATACTCATTTTATTTTTCAAACTTGCTTTTTATAAGAATACTAAAATCCTAACCAGGTTGGTCATTATTCTTATTTTCCTATTATTTTAACTTAAAATCCAGCCTGATATTCTTATAAAATATAGTCTTATAAATGAAAAAAGCATGTAGTTTGCTTGGTGGACATTACTAGGTTTTCGAGACTCTGGCAGTCATTTTGTCATTTATCGTGTTGACTACTCCGGTACTGAGCTGAGTTGATCCGTGATATTGTTTAATTTATGCCTCGTGCTTACTGGAGCTAATGCAATAAAAAGCGTTGGTAAAATGAGACACGTGGTGTTAGTTTTTCTCGCGAAAATTAAAACAATAAAAACTTCAAGCCACATGCAGAGGAGTGTTAAGTGCAAAGGAGGAGTGTCGAAATACAGAAGAGAACAATTTGAGTCATTAGAAGAGAAGTGACCCATAGGGGCCATCGTGAAAAAACTGGATCGGAAAAGTTTATCCATAGCTATAATGGGAAGATGTTCAAAAATATTGTTTGAAAAATTGTGTTTCTTATGAAAAATATTGTTTTGATTATTCTGTATTCCAGGTAACGAATTGACTTTCACAAAATTAAATACACGCTTTTCTTTATAAGAATATCAGGTTAGAACAATAGGGCTATTGTTTAGAACCATAGAGAAATAAGAATAATGACCAGCCTGGTTAGTATATAATATTCTGATAACCCTCGACTTTTTGTCGCATTTAGCTTTTTTAAAATTTGACGCGAGACGAATCGGAAAGAAAAAAGCAGCTCGTGAACACGCGATTAATTACTCGAAGTAACGCAAGTGTTTGCAGAAGAAACTTTTGCGTCGGACTTAGATCGAAACATTTGTAGAACCTGCGAAAACTGTTACCCGCGAAATTTTTTGCCGCGAATGCAAAATGCCAACCGAAGAAATTTTCTTTCGCAAAGACTTACCTAAAGTAGCTGATCTGAAGTGGATTCAAAAAATAATATTTCCTCTTCATTTTAGGTAGCAGAACTGGCGCGAATGATTGTTCCGGAGTTGTGTGATGGCGAGTTAAAACTGTGATGGCGAGTTAAAAATCTAGAGGTCATTTTCATGATGTAACAAATTCTGCTTCATACATTGACAAATGACAAGTGCAAATCTCCCAATGATGCTTTTCTGTTTACCAAAATATCATAGTTTAGGATTTTGGAATTATATTGTCTTTGGTTTGCAATAAACTGCTCAATAGCTCCACGATGCGAAAAAAAGAATGAATTTCAGAAATGTTTATATTTAACATAGGATATTTTTACTCGATAGAAAAAGTTTCAACTGTAAACTTTATGAAGCAAGAAAGATACGACGATTTAACAAACAAGTATTTAGGATTATATTTATATCGTACGGGAAATAACATCCTTCTTTATTCCCAGGCCATTTTGAACATGTTTATTCTTAAAGCAGATTGATTGTGCTTAGTCCAAAAGTTTTGAGCCATTTCAGTGACATTTAATGTTATAAAAAGCAGTAGCTTTTGACATATTAATAAAAAGAAATATGGAAGTATTTCAGATCCTATTTCCTATTTTGCGGGTCATAAGTTTTTAAATGCTTTTCTATGGATGTTTATTTTTTGATTTAAACTCGTGAATACTTAAGTTTGATGTAACTTTTACGAACAAAATAAGTTTATAAAACTAATAGTTATTTATCTTATAAAATTTTAGTGTAATGTAACAAGAATACAATATTTTATACTTTATCTTGTGTTGCGTTACAAAAGAAGATTGTTGATAGGGTACTTCGGATGTTATTGCACATTCGTTATATAATTCGTTATAATAATAATGGTATTCACATTTTTACAGCCAAACGTAAAAAAAAGTCTCATTCCTTGTTTAGACTATTTTTTAAAATATTGAGGTTTTTATAATTAGCAGCGGATGGGAGGTATGTGCGATTTCTCTTTATGAGAATTTCTTTCCTTCATAAGTTGCGTTACTGACGTTACACCATACATCCACGTTATTATGTTCACGACGCACAACTTTGCTGCCATTATGCTGCGTTTTATTTTTTGCATAAATTCACCAAGTTGTTGTGCTGTCTGAATATGGTTACCATGGTCACATGTTTTCTCCATATGTATGGTATATTACCGAATGATTTTTGATTACCAAAATAAATAACATGTCCACAGTTTTCAAGAATGCTAGCATATTTTCATCTAGTATGTCTGAACACGGTTCTGTTACTACTATGTAATATTTAAAATTACTTGTCTTATTTATAAGTTTGGCCTAATCTGGTTTTGTTAATTTGCCCAAACCTGTTCCGCAGAATACTAATTTTGGGGCATATATTTATCATGGTGATGTTATAAAAATGATTGAGCGGAATGGATAAATTCAACCATTGTGTTGTTACACGAAGTGAAGTAGGCTAAAGCATGGTCAGATTTACCATGAAAAACCTCTTGTAAATTGAGTTGTTTAATAAGACCACATTTGGAACAGGATGTTCTAAAAATGGTTTGTAAAAATCAAACTGTATACTTGAACCAATAGAATATTGGAATTGGTTCATGAAAGCTTTGTCTCTTAATCTAGTATACTCATTTGGTGAACCAGTAATATGCCAAAATCCATGTAATATTCCGATAATTTTCGGGTAATAAGCCGTCTTCTTCAATATGTATAACTAGTGCATCGGCATTCGAGGCTTCGGAAATATCACGCGATAAAACGATAGTTCTGTTTACACGATCGATCGATTTTATCGTTTAGTGAATTATCGTTCTTGTATCGTTTCGACCAAAGCACAATTAGAATCTCTTTGTTCTTTGATAATTTTTCTTTTTTAAATAAGTCTCGATCCAAGTGTATCGTAATATCTGCCCGAACCAAAATAAACTCGTAAATCGTTACCCGTTTCGCAATTCCATAATCGAATAGCGATACATGATCATCGCGATTACTACAAGCGAGAAGAATAATACAACCACAGTATTCTTCGTGTTTATAACGGGGCTATTACGTACTGTATCAGCGGAATGCATCTTGTGTAGTCTTTGATAATTTCCAGATTGATAAGTTTTTTTTATTCAAAAGTTAACCCTTTTACGACGCTCTATTGATTATGCTCAACTATATGATCTCCACCGGAGAGAATTAACAATTTGTTTCTGCATTTTATTTTGATTTCTGTACTTTTTTAGAAATGACCTCTTTTACTGAAACAGAAGGTTTTTTTATTGTCAATTACGGCTCAAACATCACACAAAGCAGCTCCCTGATTACAGTTCTTCTTTAATCTTAAAAATCAACACTAAGAGAGAGAGTTTTTATTCTGAAAGTGATTACAGTTGAAAGATTGAAAGACCAGAAAAGTGTGAATTACATAGATATTTTCTTTCAGAAAAATAATTCCTTTTAATCGTTGTCTCTCTACTCAGCAACAATGCTTTTCACACCATCTTTTCACGGTTCGCACAGACACGCCGACCTTTTCACACTTCGGTACCAGCTGGCGAATTTAGTAGCACTTTTTTTCTGTAAATAGAATAGAAGCGGAGCGAAGTCATTTTGTCAAACCACAGTTTCGTAATTTCTCAGCGGTCAGAGTAAAACTTCACAGCATATTTTTTTTTTAAATGACTACCATACCCCTAGCTCTGAACAGCCCCTTAAACCCAGTACATTCAAGTATTTCCAATTTTTTCAGTACGCCTTGTCGATCCCTGGGGCATTTCCTTGGGTAATGAAGACAACTGAGTCGATGAATAATTCTTATATTTATAAAATCAACATAGTCACTAAGACTTTGTAACAAGAAGCATATCCAGGAAACTCTCTTTTTGCCATGCTCGTGAAAGGTTTCTGGCTACAGGCACGACAACTCCTTTTATAACAGAGAATTTCATTGTCGTGTAAATAGAGCATTCCAATGGAGAAAGGCGGGGTTCAAACTTCGTACATATCTCTTCATGTAGAATTTTCCTGTTTAAAGAATCTCATTCCTTGGAAAAACTTTTTTGAAGCTCCAAATACACTTTAACTCTGGATTTGACTTCTTCCTCCAAGATTTGACGATAAAAGACAATCACATCAAAATTCCACATTATAAAAAAACTTTTCTTAAAAACTAGAAAAAAAGAGATTATAAATTGATTTTTAAAAAAATATATAAAAATCACTTCCCATTAAAAACAAATAACAATGCAGGCTAGTGTTTTAAATTCGTGTAAACGCTACACAGCCTCTTAATCAACGCCATAAGGTGGAAATATGAGACCTTGCATCTGTAACGTATGTTTTTAGCTGTTACCAAACTTACCGAAATACAATAAACTCTGTGTAGGATGTCAAGTTGTTTCAACCAAACAAAACTTTTTCAAAACGTTTGCTCTGATCTTACACGGCTCGTTTACATTTGGTTATAGCACAAAAAGCTCACGAGATTTCGTCTAAGTGCACAAGCGCTAACAAAAAACGCTCGTAAGATTTAGCGCTAACAAAAAAAGCTCGTAAGATCGTAAGATTTAGCGCTATAGTAAAAAATACGGTCAAATGGAAACGCTGATTCTGATTGCATGGATTTCTGTCTGGATGGATGCAAAACACGATACATTTCGCTGAATGTTCGTTGTTTATACTACTTTCGTTGTAGAACATAAAATCAACTTTCTGGGACAAAACTTTTTTTCAAGATTCATGTTGTCACTGCAAAAGTATTATTTGGGTTGGTAATCTACCGTAATTTTACTGAAAACATAAACTATATAATTTATATATAATAACAATATAAAAGCTTATGGAAAACTTAAAAGTATACTAGCCAACCTGGACTATCGTTGACACACTGAAGAAACTATTACCTTGGAGGAATTCTTTCTTCCTCCAAGCTATTGCTACTCTTAATACGAACAGAACACTAATCTCCAACCTCGTGTGCAAACTTACCTGTCTGCAAACGAGGCTGAATCAACTGTACGAGTCTACGTTATATTTACAAAAATAGATAAAAATGTAATATTTTGAAACTAATATAAAATTTGAGAGATATCTGATTAAATAATTTAATATAAACACCGGGAAGGAGGGATTTCGAACTTTACGAACAGGCACCCGCGAAGAAGACCAGATGCACCAGGTGAAGCGTTCCAGTTTTCAAACACATCTTTCGTTCATCTGTACGTCTAAAGAAAATTAGAAGTTAACATTCTTATGCAATGCCACAACCAAACATTCTCAAGCAGTGGAGTTATTTGGATAATCGAGCGGTTTGAAATTTAATATGATAACGTATTTGGAGTGTGATGTTTTTGCATAGGGTGGCAAAAAGTCTTGAACGGAGAAAATTCGGCGTGGATCTAATTTGTCGATGGACTAAAATGAGATCTTTCTTGTGGGTTAAATTTGGAAAATCAAAATTTTTACTAAAATTGGCGAGTAAACGAGGTATTCATTTTTTTTTGAAAATCGAGTCATCTTTTAGTAAAAGAAATATCATTAGCTACTTGTAAATAACCATAAGGCAAAAATATTAGACCTTGTAATTTCTCCACTTAAAATCCACCTAATCAAAGAGAAAACGAAATTCGCAAAGTTTTCATCACGCCAAATTTTTTTTCGGTTAAGGTATTCAGGTATATCCCAGCCTGTAGACGCTGAAAAACACTTTCCCATGCCTGGCTGCAGGAAATACTGGTATTATCAGTCTTTTCGACAAACACAATTCTTTCTGAAGGACAAAAAGTTATACTTTTCGAGCTCTTCCAGTACACAGTAAAATATTTTGCACAACAAAATCTTAGAGGTGACAAGAATGGTGACATGAATTCTATACCTTCCATTCTCTTCAACTCACAGCAGCTGGAGCCTGAAATGTGATTCCATTGAATGGATTATCATTGTTGTCAACACTGAAAATAAAAAATCTCTTTAATAATAGCCGTCGTCTGTCTGTTTGTCTGTCTGTTACGAAAATACGAAATGCGATATATAAAGGACGCGCGACCCCGTGGATTTTTCCACGGGTTGACGACTAGTAAAAACAAAAAATTTATACATATTATGTAATACTGTCTGCCTTTTTTATCACGGACTCAAAAATCCACACGATAATAATTTGTTTTGTTTTTTCGCGCAAAAAATCAGAAAAATGCGCGAAAATCTTTCATGCTCAATATAAAATTAAAATACAGTAAAAAAACATTTTTTGCAAAACTGCTGTACGAAACTTTGCCGCGCTGAAGTTAATATTCGCAGGCACCCGCCTGCGAATATTTTTGACAAAACTCAAGGTTTTCAAGGTTTTTTCGCTAATTTTATTAGTGGTTTGTTTTGTGAAGTGTTTTTACTATAATATTTCCGATACTCCAAGGTTTTGAAGCACACAGACACGAGATAAAATACTTCAGTACGCCATAAGGTAATGTGAAAAACAAACATTAAAACCAACGAAAAGTCATTATTTAAAAAAAGTGCAATCACTATGAAAGGCCAATGTTTCATAACTAGACGAAATGGTTTCAAAGTTTTTCTCTGAAGAATGTGGAATATTTAAGGTTTTCACGGTCACCAAGTCCGAATAAAGGTTCCGACCAAATTACACTTCAGGTCAACGTAGCTCACTTATCAAAACAGAAGGTTAGAAGTAAATTCAACATACATAGTTTTATCTCCCTCTTGTCCCTCTACCTCCTCGTCCGACTCGGGGCGGTGGTGGCGGTGGTGGTGGCGGCATAGCGTCGTAATCTTTCGCAGAAGGTTTGCTTCTTTTCTTTTTGGTCGTTTTCTCTTCGGCTACGTCTTCCGCACTGTCATCAAATGAATCCATATCGTCATGGTTAAAGTCAATCCCTTGAAATGAATTCGAATGCTTTCGCTCGTGGCCATTGGTGGAAGTCTCATTTGCCATGTGTTAGCATTTGTGGCATGGAATTCGACGTCGACATCATCGGGATATCTAATCAAAATAAAAATATATCAAAATAAAGAAACGCAGCGCAAAGACAAATAACTTTGATTAAGAAACAGAAAATTTAGAATTAGTTCATTTCCTGCAATTCTCTTTCCCCTTACTATCTTTTCTGTCAGGGAAAATTCAATCTCAATCCCCTGTTGCAAAAAAATCCGAATTTTACTTTGATTTATCTGGCAAACGACTGTCTTGCAATTATTTAGCCACCGTTGGGAAGTGATGATTTTTGTTTCCAGCGTTTTATGGAACACTCTCCCCCGTGGACAATCCTGTTGGGTCACTTAAATGCACATTATGGGGTTCATGAAAATTATCTTAAATTTCCTTACAACCTATTTACACCTACAAGAAAAAGGTTATTATAATGATTTTTTTACATTTTGAGAGAAATGTGTGACATTCGAAGTATTATTGAGAATGTTCTAGACAAAGAGATGCTTGCTTTAACCGACAAAGAGATGCTTGCTTTTCACCAACATTCGCTACTTTTTATACCTACCGCTGCAAACACGGACATACTTTTAAAACTGTTAAATATTCGATTTGTTTCACCACATGTTGTTTAAGATTGTCAGTACCCTTAATATGACGCACAACAAAAGCTCTATCAAAAAGGCTATGATCTAATTCTTCAGCTTAATCGTGTACTTCTCCCAAACCAAATAAAAAGCTCTCGGTAAGTAGTACAATTCGAGTTTAAGTAGCTTTTACTTACTGTTAATGCGTACGAACTTAGACAAGATTTATTGGTTACAGAGGCTACACAAAGAAGAAAGAAAATACCTCCATGACTGTTCGATCTTATGTGCACTTCATCATTCTGACTTTTAGGGGTCACTAACGATATTTTTCGGCTAGCGCCTCGATGGGATTTTTTCGCCACAGTTGGAGGTTTCTTGTTGGGTTGTACCAGTGTTTACGTGCAGTAGGTTAGCTTTTGTTTCCCTACAAATAGAGTGCTACCATTGAAATACATTGAAAGCGTTACAACAGAGGAACAGCTTATACTTTTGAAGCACACTTTCCGTGATGGAAATTTTAGTGGATAACACTAAGGAAGGCTAAGGAGGCACTAGAAAGGATTACAGAACTTTGGGGTGGTGTACACCAGAACAGACTTCGGAGATTTGCAATGGTTTACACTGGAGAAACTAAGGAGATTTGGAGTGGTTACACTAGGGAAGATTAAGGAGATTCATAGTGGTTTACACTAGAGAAGATTTGAAGTGGTTTACACTAGGTAAGATTAAGGAGATTTGTATTGGTTACACTAGGGAAGATTAAGGAGATTTGAAGTGGTTACACTAGGGAAGATTAAGGAGATTTGAAGTGGTTACACTAGGGAAGATTAAGGAGATTTGAAGTGGTTACACTAGGGAAGATTAAGGAGATTTGGAGTGGTTACACAAGGATAGATTATGGAGATTCAAAGTGGTTACACTAGGGAAGATTAAGGAGATTTGGAGTGGTTACACTAGGATAAATTATGGAGATTCAAAGTGGTTACACTAGGGAAGATTAAGGAGATTTGGAGTGGTTACACTAGGATAGATTATGGAGATTCAAAGTGGTTACACTAGGGAAGATTAAGCAGATTTGGAGTGGTTACACTAGGATAGATTATGGAGATTCAAAGTGGTTACACTAGGGAAGATTAAGCAGATTTGGAGTGGTTACACTAGGGAAGATTAAGGAGATTTGAAGTGTACACTAGGGAAGATTAAGGAGATTTGAAGTGGTTACACTAGGGAAGATTAAGGAGATTTGGAGTGGTTACACTAGGATAGATTATGGAGATTCAAAGTGGTTACACTAGGGAAGATTAAGCAGATTTGGAGTGGTTACACTAGGATAGATTATGGAGATTCAAGTGATTACACTAGGGAGATTAAGGAGATTTGGAGTGGTTACACTAGGATAGATTATGGAGATTCAAAGTGGTTACACTAGGGAAGATTAAGGAGATTGGAGTGGTTACACTAGGATAGATTATGGAGATTCAAAGTGGTTACACTAGGGAAGATTAAGCAGATTTGGAGTGGTTACACTAGGATAGATTATGGAGATTCAAAGTGGTTACACTAGGGAAGATTAAGGAGATTTGAGTGGTTACACTAGGATAGATTATGGAGATTCAAAGTGGTTACACTAGGGAAGATTAAGGAGTGGTTTAAAAAAGTACACATACCCAGTGCTAGTTATAATAACTTCTTCTGTAAAAGCGGATGGAAACCATCCCGATCTAAAATAATCGTAAAAGAACATACACAAACATCAGAATAAATTCAGCTGAATAATTGACAATTCAGCAGACATTTTTTTTAAAAAAACCCTCAAAATTTCTACGTTTCTTTTGCTGACAATATATTGTCTTTGAACGTATTTTTTTGCTACATGCCGCTTAAACGTTGGAGGTGTTGGGCACTGCAGGAAGGTAAGTTTGATTCTCCTTAATGTTGGCTTCATTGGAGATCTCAAATTGAGTTGGTCGATGATGGTTAATGATAATGGTTATGAAAATATTGAAATGTAATCCTTCCAGATATTCGAGTCAGCAAGGAAATCATTTCCACCGCTGGTATAATAACTGATTATGAGCTTGTTCCTGGACGCTAAGGTTGACTTAAAATAACCAATCAAAACATTGGGAATATAATATCATACATGTGTCACCCCTGTGCCCAGGTCCCTATTTGCTTCAGTCGAGAATGAGACTCATTCCAAGAATTCTAGCTTTAGGATGAAATAATCTTGCCGACTCGGTTTAGACACGTGACATTGCTCTAAGCCAATGAAAATATTTTTGGAAAAATAGTTATTAGGAATAAGGAAAAAAAGCAAGCTGTTTTTATCGAAAACTTTTTGTAGAGTACAAAAAAATCCTAGCTGTCTAGCTTTAGGTTTGTGTCAAAATCAAGATGGCACCTTTCGTTTCGATAAAAAAAAACCGTTGTTTTTATGAAAATTCGAATGTGAAAAATCTGTGCGTAAAATACACAAAATATACTTTTTGGTCTTCTCATGTTCTCCGTACTGCCAACCGCGGTCGCTTCACAAATAGGAAGAATGATGTCATCCTAAAAATAAAGAAAATAATATGAAGGTAAACAATTACCAAAATTTTGTGTATCAGAAATGCGTCGTTAATTCCAAGTCAACAATGGGTCATCTTTTTTAGTACTTTATTTAAATAATTCTTAAACATACAATACTCTCGTTTAGATCAGTCTTTCGATTTCCTACTGTTCGTAATTACTTTTATAGAAAAATTGTAGAAAACGTATGACTAAAAAACACGTATCGCTTATATTTTATAACCACTAAACGTAAAATGGTCGACGTGACGAAGGTTACCAACACAAAATACTGGAAGTTGGAAGCGAGAAGAATAACTTTTTATGAACAATTTTCTGCTACTTTAAGGCTTCTCTTTCTTTTCTTTGAGGCAATAATTGTATCACTGTATTACAAGTTACATACAGTCAACTTTCGCTAACTTGAACTTAAAATACCACACACCAAAAAATCGATCTGGTATTCCAAGCCCCAACTATCTTAAAACTTTTTCCGGATCCCTTGGCGGTGCGAGATAAAAGATTTTGACGGCAATGTATAGCAAGCGTATTCAACTGGAAGGGATAAAACGGGGCGAGAATTGTGCATGTGTATATATATTACCTTTACAAAGTTAAGTTGAGACTGGTCCTGTGCAAGATGGTCGTACAACGCTCTGAGACAACTCCTGAAAAATATAAAACGTTGACATGGATATAACAACATACACGGTAGTATTGTTACAATCAATGTTATAGCCTCTACTCCTGCTAACGGCAGTTTCTCTATTATATTGCATAATATTTAGGAAGAAGTACATTTAAAAGTCTATCAAAGTAACCAATGAGAGCTGCATGTAAGGCCGATTTTTTCATTCAGGCGTTTTTTGACTGCAGCTGACAAACTGTTACGATTTAGAAGGGTACACGAAAAAGTATATTAGACTCTGAATATTCGAATCTTTATTTATTGAATCCTGGATATTTTAAATTTTTTAGGCATTAATTCAGTCATCCATAACTTTTGCGTAGTTTTAAAAGGTGACCAGTTCTTTTTTGTAAAGAGACTTTATAACGACGGTTTGCAAATTTAAATTTTGTCAAATTTCAAGAAAAAAGTTTCATTACTTTCTGTTTTATATTTTACGGTAGTAGACATCAAATAAACAAATAAAACAAAATCTGGAAGTTTAAAACTCGTGAGGTAAGAAGTCTCTTTAATAATAGCCGTCGTCTGTCTGTCTGTCTATCTGTTATGGAAACACGAAATGCGATATATAAAGGAGGGCGACTCCGTGGATTTTTCCACGGGTTGACGACTAGTCTATGTTATAATGCTCGCTGTCTGTCTATGACTTCAAAATGGTAGCTGCGAGTAGCGGCGTGTAGTTTGTTAAGGTTTTACGTTTCCAGTGTTCTATCGCAAAATTAAATAGGCACAAAACACACTGAAAAAAGAACTCACCAATTAAATCCACGCAAATATTTAACATCTTAAGATAACCGGATTCTCAAAATTAAGGAACTTACTTCGAAGTGGGGTCATCAGCCGGCGGTTCATTCAACTTCTGACTCAACTGATTCTGTATCATTGCTAACCGTGACGCAAAATCAGATGATGAATCAGCACCTTCGACAAAGCATTGGGTATACTCCGTTTCATTCCATCCACCACTGCACTCTCCGTTCGATTCAGCGTTACCTTCTGGTCATTTGATTCTTTTCTTGGAGCAGTAAAAGAATGACTGCGTGCAGCCAAGCTGTTCTCATCATGTTTGTTCAACACAACTAAGTTAGCATATTCACTCCGCGTTGGGCTAGCAGCAGCCGTGTGAAGCTTTGGAGGTTCATACATTTTTATCTGGATTGTTCACTAGTAGGACTACCACCGTGGGCTGCACTCAAACTCAAATTATCATCAGTAATCGACCTTGGTGGCATCGAAAACGAGGGACTATGAAGGCTACTTATGCCAGGTGTACCGGGGCTCTTCTGGTTGGTGTGTTGCTATGACTTCCATCAGATAGTTAGAAACCGAGCTGACAGTTACTGCTGACAGACTTGGGCGAGAACCTCCTCTTGATGAACGACCATCAAAGGTGCTGTATTTAGTTGGGAAATGGTTGTTGAAAGATTTGCCTCGTTTTACAGCTTCTTTTTTGTCTGAACGAGACATTTTTCTTCTAACAGTGCCCATTTTGTATCCAGTGGGATTCTACGACAAGAATATGCATATATAAAAAATTGCAACTCAGAATTTTTTTTTCGAGTTGATAACACTTATATAAATGCTCACAAAATATCGCCTCACTGAAAACTCGTATATACATGCAAAGTAGAACTCAGTCTGATTTAAGAATCATATTTTTACATCATTTACCCTCTCAAGACCGTAACAACTACACTAAGAATCACACCACAGCTATTAAAAGAAGAGGGGCTACTTTTTTTGTGAAATCACCAAAACCAAGGTATTGTTTTAACCTAACAACTGTTGAAATCATTATCAGACGGTAGCTGTAGCTCTGGGAGATGTCGACTTTACAACTGCAACAATTAAATTTGAACCAGCGTTCATGAGCAAAATGCTCTGCCATTAATCAACCACTGTGAAGTACAATATTACAACTTTCACAACAATGTGTTTTAAAATAAATTTCTTACAGCTATAATGGCTTCACTATCTTCTGGCAGTTCTGTAGGTTTAGCAATGTATTGTTGCCAATCTGGAAGCTTTTGGTTTATAAAGTTTGAAATCTAGAAAAAAAATCAAATTGTTGATATGGTGTTGGTATCACTATGTTTTACATCCTTTAATCAGTTTTAATTTTTGAACCAATTTTGGTCAAAACAAGCATTTAGGCATCAAAAACAACAGTTTATGTTGCCTTTATTTTAAGACCTTTTTTTGCTCAATAAGCTGAATTGTGCCATGTGACTATAGTCAGTGCCATAGATCATCCAGGGGCACATGTTGCAAGTAAGTGCGCTTTTACCTAATAACTGTAAATTTAATTACAAGCATAATTGATAGAACAGACTGCAAAAATCAATGCAATGTATCTGATCAATTCTAACATTATTCCTTGCAATTTTTTGAATAATAAAAATACCCAAAAATATGACATTTTCTTTCCCAACTTTCTCCTGACATTTTGACTAATTTCAGAAATTCCGAATTTTGACATTCCTGAGAGTGAACACTTTGCAAGTAACATGAAAATGATAATGATAATGATATCAGTTTTCCTAACCACCTGACTGGCTTCAAAAGATATTATAACATATTATATAGACTTCGTGAAACTCGAGTTTGATATCTACAAAGATACTATTTTCCTCAGACTTCATGAAACTCGAGTTTGATATCTGCATCACCAGCATCGAAATGAAAACTCTGAACTTTATATGAACAAAATATATCACTTGTCTAATCTCAGAATGAGTAGATAACTTGAAAAAAAGACTATCCCTGGTCAAGGATGTAATGCTCCCTTACTTTCCAGACGCTATGAACTCTGTCCTGAATGCAGCAGGCTTGCAATAAATCATTCTCCTTCAGGCATGTTATAAAATATTATTAAATGTACTATTTTATAGGTCTAAACTGTAAACAATAGCATGTTATAACAAATAACTATTTTGTTTGCACCTATGGGTCAATATCTTAATGGCGTTAGAACGGTCAAACCACATGCACATTTCAAAACAGCTGATACTGGATGTTTTTCTATAAAATCTTACTTACCCTGTTGTTGTATATGATCATTCCTCTTCCATATGTACACATACGCTCTGCAACAAAACAATAACCCTTCGTTCTTCAATTAATGCCTAAAAATGGTTTTAACAAAATCCGTT
>JASGCC010000730.1:0-58181 GCA_030067915.1 Hydractinia echinata
TACGCTTCAACTTAAAACGCAATCAGAACGTTCCATTTAGGGGCTTGTGCCCGTTAGCATTATTATGTAGGCCTGCTTGTAACAAAAAAAGTACAAAAAATTGAGCATTATTAACGAAAAAATGTGCAGCAATTCTTAATATTGACGTAACGGACTTATTAACTACATACCAATGTTGAATGTGCACTGGGGGTAATTTCCATGTGATTGTTAATAAACAAAATATAAAAATTGCACATCATGTTCGATAGAGACAAAAATATTGCACTACCTTATGAAGAATGCCATAGTGTCTCAGTGAACAAGTACACACAGAAGTTGTCAAAGAACTAGCTACAATATCAGAAAATTCCAGGCTCTATACCCCATCGCAGTACGAGTCAACTTCTTTATGCAAACTTATTTCCGAAACTAAAAAATCATATTTTTTGCAATTGTTAACACTAACAGTTAACTCAGTCAGAAAACAAACGGATGTAGAAGAAAAAAATCAAGCTAGATTTGGTCCAATGAATCAAACATGATCTTTAAGTGAAAACTCATCAAATCACAAAAGGAAAGGAAGCTTGTGTTTTTGGATATGTCTTCTTCTCATCCATTGCTTAGACTATCCTTTCCATTATAAATACAGAATATTCAAATTAGAAATATGGTGCTTAAAGCTTACCTACCGTGAAAAATCAAGTTGATTCATATGAAAGAGCTTAAAAAGTTGTCTGCGAATCTTTTTTTTTTTGTGCAAAATCTTGATCTGTTCTCAAGATTCTTGTCTAAGAATTTATGATAATTATGCTTATTAATGCTCCTGTATTAATTGTCGTCATGTATTTGATATAAATGAGGTGCTGTTTTAAGTATTTATCAAGGTATGTGGAGATGTAAATATGTTTTCACCTCTCCAGTTTGATATTTTGAACATATTTACAGGAATATTAATACTTAGTTATCCTGATTATCATTCGAACCAGCAATTGTTCCTCATCGTCTAACTTATGATGTTATAAATTTCAAGCTCTAGGGCATAACTTTTGGGCCAACGGGAACCAAGAATGATTTTGCTCAATGGTAAAAAGATTCATAGACAAGAGTTAATAACAAGAGATTAGTGTATTTAACAGCAAGAGAACCTGTCTACACTAATTGGATGAAATCTGTTTGCGTCACAAGTTTCGATTACAATACGTGATGTTTCATGACTAGGACAACGTCAATACATTAGCAAAACATATCAACTAACAGATCACGGATGTTAGCCATGTTTCGATTGACAGGGAAAAGTCTTTGGAACTATTCAGATTTTCGTATTTCTGTTGATATTTGAGAAATTATCATTGCAACCCATTTCAACCTATTTTGTAATTTCAGTTTTTAGTTAAAAAGTAAGCGAATGATGTCATAATAAAGGATTAATTTTTTGCGGTTCGCTTGTCAATCAAACCTTCTCGACATAACATCTAGACAGACTGTATAAAAGGCAGCTTTCTCCATTCAGCATTGATTGGTAATTATACGCGAACTCTTTATGTATTTAGTTGATGAGGGTAATTATGACGCAAAACATAAATGTCGTCGTGTCGTATATATTGACGTCATTTCAATTACGTGCTAAAATGACGTTAAAAAAAAGAATAATGGTATGTCTTTTATGCTGAGAAAGCAAATTATACACAAATAAAAGGAGAAAGTACGAAGAAAGAGAAGGATAAGGAAGCCTTCTTTTGTTACGACAGAGATAATGTTGTTATTGTATTACTTATTAACAGTAAATGTCGGACCTTAACAACAAAAATTTAGGCGGATAAGTACTACATTTTTTTTATATTAGCTAAGTATCTATAATTTATAGCTAGGAACATTTAGGATGACATTAGACCATGAATTAAGACTACCAAACCTATATGCTGAGCCTCGAACACTTTCAAGTTTAAAAATCAAATTATGCCATTTTCTAATAACTTACATAATTAAATTAGCACAATGAGTACAGTATTGAATTTAAGTTCACGCTGTAGGAAAATAAATTGTTAGGGTAGGGTACAGGGATGGTGGATTGGGAGGGGGGGTAAGGGAGGGGGTGATATAGAGACTATACAAAGGGCTGCCACAGCTTGCAAAATAAAATAGTTTAATCTAACATTTTTTTACGATTTTCACCGTTCTCAACCTAAATTCAGATCTAAATTTAGTTCTTAGAAAGAAAACCTTCCCCTATTTGTTTTAATAATTCGTATTAAAATCACAGTCGGGGAAAACGGATTGAATAGGTGGGGAAAACGGATTGAATAGGTGGGGAAAACGGATTAAATAGGTGGCGAAACGTTGTCAAAATGTTATAATGAAGAGTACAAGTTGTGTATTTTTTATACGCACGAACTATGATGAAGTTGTATTTCAGAGCATTGTATATTTTACACAGTTTACTATGCTGGTTTTGAGCAATGTCTAATTTTCCCAGGGTTGACAAAGTAGCTATTATCTCAGCTATTATCGGTTTAAAATAAAAAATTTGGATACATTTCAAACCAACTATGCCATAATTAACATCTGGCAATCCGAACATTTATCAGTTCGAATTGACATTTCCTGGAGAATAAAATAATTAATAATGTATACAAACAAATACAAAATAGTAATGAATAAAAAAAGAATTACTGTTTTTTAAGCTTCTTTCTCTTGTTCTTTGAATGCCACACTCCCATGGGAGCATTGATCCATTGATTACAAAATAAAATATCTACTATGCTTTGCGTTCGGCTGTAAAGTACCATTTACTGCTGATTTTAGCTAAACTTACATCTAGTGAAGTATTTAGAAGATCTGAACTTATGTGTACAATTCTTCAAATTGGCAACAAAACATTTACTCCCATCCTAATCTTTCTTAAAGTAAGAATTTTTATGTTTATTCTTCAAAAAATAAAAAGAATGTTTTTAAAACGTGGCAAAACAAACAATCAAAAAATTGAAAATGAAAAAATTAAATTTTTATTGATTTTCTCTAATTTGTTTAATATTTATTGAAGTCCAAAATGGCCGCAAACATTTCTCTATTATTTTAAGCAGGCCAAGATGAGAGACCAAGTTATACTCTTTACATCGCACTTTGAATATAAAATTCGATTATTTGGTGAAGATTTTGGTATTTTGATGTAGTGGTAGGAAGAAGTGTGTGAAATAAGTAAAGCGAAAATGAAGAATAAAAACAAAACGCTGTTTGTAACAACAGCTGGAAAGAAACATTTTATTTACATTGGTTTTTGCTTAACTGAATGATAAATGATCAAAGTTTGATTTTCACGATTTGCAAAAATTATTGTTTCTTCTGCTTAGGAAGTCTGTCTGGTAAACAAAATAAAAAGCTGACATGAAATTCTTGAAAAATAGTTTTCTCTCAATTTTTTAAATTTTCAGGAGAAAATAAATTAACTGAATTTTTACTTTCTTTGCAGCAATGTGAGTTATGAGCGCAAAATTTTGAACCCGACAAAATTAATGTTTTGGGAGTAAAAAACAACAACAAAAACAACAAATACTGGGTAGAATTTTCACGCCTTCAAGTGTGTTTTCTTTCTGTTTTTAAAACTGTTATTATTTTAAAACTGTTCAGAAAGTGTCAAAATGAAGAAAAAGAATTGATAATAATATTAATTGATGTAAAAAAATAATGAGCGAAAAACACACATTCTGTTGAATTTTATTTCAAAAGTTCTTGCTGTTTTTTGTTTCACCTCTATCGGCACCACATTTTCATGAAAATAATATGCAAAAACCTGACAAAAACGCAGGTAAAATGTTTTCTTTAAAAGTTATTTTTATTTTCTCCCAAGAGAAGTTCTCACAACATCACCAAAAAGAAAAAAAAAGTTGGTAAAATCCTCAATATTGCAATTGCAAAATATTTCATTAAATCAATGCTTCAGTTCTCAGTATTAAACTTTCTTCACAAAAATTGTCTTATTCCAAAAAAACAATTCATTACAATTCATTTTAGCAAGATTGTACTTTCAATTCGAGCCTCGAAGATTCTGAAGAACTGCAAATTCTAAACCTGGAATGATCGAAAACTGAATGAAAACCAATGATCTGTATTGTGAAAAATACAAACTGTCAATAAACGCATTTTAATGTAATTAATAAAAAAATCAAGAAAATACAAAAATACGTGAAAGAAATAAACCTTAGGATGGCTTTTAATTTCTTAACTTCGTTCAATTTCTGAATATTTGACCTTTGTGTTTCTTACAATCCTGATTATTATTAAGCAAAATATGCACGAGTTGTTTTATATTTGCCTAAGCTAAGTTAAGTCCAAAAAAATATATATTTTATCCTTTTTTTCCCATGTCCTACAACCTTACAGTCTTAAATACATATGACTGGCATAACTTCAAAAATCAACACTAAATATTTAGCTATCACCAGAGCATCAAGTATCGCGATTGAACCAAAGTAACATTCGTAAGATAAATCCAATTTTATTTGAGGATATCGATATAAACATATTGTATAATCAGTTAAGATTATCTCATATCTTCTTTCCGAAAATAACAGCAGACAAATGCGAGTTCGTTTAAAGGTAGCTAGCTACATATATTCTTCTTGTTTACAATATTTAATGTTATTTAACTTTCATAAAAAAGTTTCAAAATTTTCCTGTTTATAAGAAGTCTCTGTTCACATATATTATATATAACCTATATATGTTTTTTGAACAAGAAAGTTTTTTTTTCTTTTTATTTCATTGAACAAAAGAAGAATCTATAACAAAGAAAAACAAAGATTTTATTTAGCACCTTCGTACAAGAAGCCAGTATGTAGGCTGAAATGGTTTAAAAATAAATCAAAATAATTTATGGATTGTTTTTAATGAAGTCCGTTACTTTGAAAAAGGTGCGAACATTTTGTGTTTATTTTATTTTTTTCATTTTACAAACTTTCCGTTAAAAATTAGATTGAATTTAAGATAAAAATTAATGAAAGATTTGAAACTCTGCTCAGTCTAGAAAGTGATATTGACCAAGTGAAAACGAGTTGAACAATATTAACATTGAAGTAGCAGAAAGGAATGGGTTTAAAAAAAAGAAAACGTGAAATTGACAAACATGAGAGTAACACAAAGGAAACGTTTCTTTAATCCTATTACTCACTCAAAGTAAAATACAAGTTTGGGTTTTCGATGGAAAACGTAGCTACGTTATAACGTTTTTTTGTTTGTTTGGTCTGCTTTTCTTCAATATTTAGATTACAAGACTAGTCGTATGCCCGTGGAAAAAAACACGGACCCGTCAGAAAATTCGTCCGTCGCTACACGCAGCTGCCATCTTGGATTCACATAATACAGACCAGTTGTTAGATCTCGGGAAAATCTATGAATTCCCTGTCCTTAGACCCTCCCCCCGTCGTAGATATTTCACCATTTGGTGTATCGTTCGCACAAAGTATCGACTCGGTTACTAATCTGAACACACGAACGACGGGTATTAATAATACAGAGATACAGTATTTATTCAAATTGTTTAGATATTGAGTACTTTGTTTAGATTTTGACATGTCGTAAATATTCCATCGTATTTACACCATCATCAAGGCTCAGACCTGTCTCATAACAATGACTGATGGTCAATATATGCATTAAAAATTTGGCTATAGAACATTCTCCTAGATCGTCAGGATGTCAATAGTCGAAATTGCCGACAGAAGCAAATAAAGATGCCCTTGACCAATTAATCACATGAATTTCGAGAAGTGAAAACAAAAGGCTTGAAGTTGAAGAGAAAATTAGACTAAAAAGGCTAATCATGAGGAAATTCAACAAATTAAAAGCACATTAAAGCTTCATTCTCCCATTGGGTGAAACGTCAACACACAACAAGCAATAACAATGTCAATAACACACTGCAGTGAATTTTGTAACAAAAAGATTTTTTGTAGTGAGACGGTACTTTTGTTCTACCAACCTTTAGCTGTCTGACTATAATATTTGAAAACGTAAAGATTTTCCATAACCTAAATATTCGGTTAAGCCTCCGTGGCTTATTTGTCAGAAATGATTATCAGAGTGAGCAGGTATACGAAGAAAAGGGAATAAAAAATTGATAACTTTAAGTCTATTGTTAACTAAAATTGTCAATACTACAAAATAATAACACATAGACAATGTTTAATTAATTTAAAAGGAATTTTAGAACATCGTTATCCATTCTATAGTTGATATATTACTGAATGGATGGTAGTAGGTGGTTAGTCTGTATCCATATAGTTAATAGCGTGTCTGATGAAGGAAGGCGATAATCTTTTGTAGTTTATATATTTTATTCTGTGAAACATTGATTTTTATAACAATAAAAAGTATTGTAAACTGTCGTGGCTTCACGTGCGTGTGTTTGCAATTCCAGACCAGAGATTAAAATTAAAATTTGTAATTTTAGGCCAGAGATTGACGATACTCTATAAATATATTTTGTCATGGATTTTTAATCTTGTTTTATTTTGTATTTTAGATCTGAAGATGATCAAATTATAGATCGAAATATAATGTTATAAATTAAAATATTTATTGTTGGTTTTAAAGCTTACCTCCCACTTAGAAAAAGGTAATCAAAAACGTGGGAGGTAAGCTTTAACTTCTGTTCATGGCGAAACTTTAGTTTTGGTTTTAAAGACTTTTTCTGAGGTGCATAGCAGTAGAGATTTATAAAGATAGAACCAGAATTGGGACTATATTTCACCTGCTACACTTTCCCAGACCTGATAGAGCAAATTATGTTTTATCTTAATTTACTTTTTTATATAAAGAAAATAATGAAACTTCCCATATTTTTTTTTTACATCATAAAGTTTTTTTTCAGACCAAATACGGTTTTGTACAAGTCTGAAGTCAAAAGTGTCAAAAGGGCACAGACCATGTCATTTATTTGGCAGTACAACAATAAAACAGGTCGGTGACTCAGTGTCTGTTGAATATAACCTTTTGTTATAAAAAACCGAGCATCTTAAATAAAATGGAACGATATGTTCCACCCAATGTAGGGAAAAACCTTGTACAAACTTTGTATTCATTATTATTATTATTCCGAATATTTATACAGGATATAGCCACTTCCGTGTTGGAAACACTGTTATCAACGTGAGTCCTGAGTTCTGAATGTATACATTAGGTATACACCGGCATTGCCTACCCAATTTCTCTCACATGGCATTGGTTGACCCGTAGCTGTGATGAATACACCTGTTAAGCATGCCCGCGCTGTCGACCGAACCACGGACCTTTCTGATTACGAAGCGAACTCCATAACCACAAGGCCACACGCCACATTCTTATAGCTACTTCATTATAGGCCTTCGTTTATAAATAACATCTTATAAGCAGCGCGAGGCTAAAATATTTCAAAAAACAAATCAACAATAATACAGCAAGTCAACAACATTGAGCCTCAACTAAAATTTTATGTTGGTTATAAAAAAGTGTGTAATGGAATGCGTTGTTTGTTTACGTACAACAAAAAAATATCAACCGTAAGAGGGAACTACAAAATAAATGTGCATTGTTCAATACAAACAAACCACAAACATTGACAATGAACATATAATCTTAGTTCCTGCTTATGATAAATCTTTTTGTACAACTACCAGTAAATTATTGAGTAGTTTCTCACTTAATGTAAAATCTTAAGAGAATTTGAACTCAAAATGTGTTAAATTTCTTTGTATATGTACAATTAGTCGTATTCGATGGCTGAAATATGCAAAAACCTAAAAATCATAAGGAAGAGCCACATGCTTAATTGTGCTTTTACAGTATTTATAACATCGTCAGTTTCAAGAAGTTTTATTTCTTCTTATATGTTATTGTAGTGTTCATTCTATTTAATGTCTAGTAAAAATTTATTTTTATTTTCGCGAACTGCATCATAAACAGTATTACATAATAATTTCACGAAAACTGACTAACATCCGCAAAAAGCGCGAAAATAAATATCCGCGAAAATTTAGGCTTAGCTACCTATCCTATAAAACAATATGAACCAACAAAAACTGAGGATTTAATGACCAAAAAATTATAAAGAAAAAGGACACTTAATTCATATAAATGGTACTTACTCTACTCCCGCATCAAAACGAGGCAGGGGAAATAGACGATAGAAATGAAAGGAATAAACATTTAGATCATTAACGGTTCGCTAGCAGACAAAATCGTAGACGCATGAAATAAATCGCACAAATTAGTTTTCCCGAATTTCTCTTTTTTTGAGAAGGTGTCGCAAAAATTAGTTCTTGCAAAACGTAATTTCCTAAGGTAGTATCAAAACCGAAAAGTTGCTCCTTAATGATACTTCTCATTTTAATTGATTCATTAACTAAACAGAGATAGTCGGACAGATGCAGTGTAGTGAATTTGTCAACAACATGCTGGCCACCTCAACAAAAACTTGTTGAATGGAAGGATAGATTTGGCGTTACTTTGAGTAGACAGCTGGGCAAGGGTAGCATAAGCAACTATGATTTGTGATAAGGTTTTCTTTACAGAAACCCCCTTTTTAACATGACGCCCCGCTACTTAGATTGCCATCTTGGTGAGTAAATTTGATATTACCACTGACATTTGTTTTCTTTTTTTTATAGAACATAGCCGTTTTTTAATAAAAGAACTCTCACATGCGATTTAAAAGAACTCTCGTATGCGATTTAAAAAACTACTTTGCCTTTTCACAAGCTTCTGTTGAATAAAAAAAATTATGAAAACGCTTCAAACAGACAGGTGAAAATGTTTAAAAACCCTTGCTTTAACTAGCTAAAATTCTCCCCCTTTTTTCTCGATCATTTGAGATCACACAATAGAAAGATACAATATATTGTAAACGTAAGCGAGGCGAAAAAAAGCATTTATAATATATATATATGAATATCTATAAGAATATCTTTTTTATCTCGATTATTCACAGGTAATAGTGTAATTGGGACTTCCTGGGGAAAATATGACTCACAAAGTATTATGTACTTGTATAAAGTAACTCCCTATGAATCAAGATTAACTGGATCATAGTGAATCCCTGGTGAAACCTGACTACTAATTAAATGACTAATTAAATTAATTCGATATTTATCGAAAATTGATACCGTTTTTTGGTGAAATAACGGTCAGTAGATGGCACCGAATGGGTTGGCTACATTTAATGTGCGCTGGAGTGGGGATTCGAACCTGTGTACAAGACCAATGTGCAGCCTCTACACCATCTCCGCTAAAAACTACACCAGCAAAAAATACTGTAGCGGGCCATGTAAAACGCGGGAAATGTTGTCTCTTCTAATAATTTTTGTTTCAAAATGATGTTTTTTTTAAAAAAAACATAAAAAATAACAAAAATCTTTTCCTCATCCCTTTCAATCAGTTGTACCGATTATATTGAATTTAAATGTGTTTTCTGGTAATTTGGAGTTGCTAATTTTCCAAAGTCCCCCCTAGGGGTGAAACCACAGTGTTGTTTTGCCGAGGCACTCAATTTAAAAAAGTTGCTTCCTACAAAACTTAGAACACCAAAACGGCACAGTAAGCAAAGTGGATGAAGCAGAGCAGAAACAAGAGAGACATATACCAGAAAAATGGTGAACAAATGATGGTACGTAAAGTCAAACGAATGCTTCTACAGTGAATGAATACTGAATCCATTCTACTGCCACCTGTCTCTCACTTTGATATTCCTTTTGAAAAAAAAATTTCTTTGGATATTTGACTTCAATTTTGTGAGTTTTTCAAATTTCAAATTTTTCAAATCAATATCGTTCACGGTTCAATTTTGAGATCATTCAAGCAACAAGTAATTCCTCAGAAAGTTTAAACAATTAAAAATGCTTTAATTTACATCCTATCCTCCCATACCAATTCGTTTTTTTTTTAAAATGAAACATAAAAAACAGGATAGTGGTGTTAGGAGAAGGTATAAATAAAAGGAGAAATTAAACTGAAATTATGTTCCTTTAAAAACATTTATCGTCTTTGCTTTTATTCTGAAACAAACAAAATTCATCTCACTCACCTTTTTATTTGGTCAAAAGCTTTGCCCATCGCAATATCCAATGTCTGTCCATCTACAGAACTAGCAGGAACTTCTCCGGTGTTTTGTTCTCTTATCTGCTCTCCTTCATGAAACTCCTCGTTAAAAGGTTCAAGAGGCCCAAACGTTCTATTTTTACCTAGTTTGCTCCGTGCAGGTTTCATGTTAATTATAATTAGAAAGCCACAGTGTAAACCAGGTTATAAATCCACTTTATTTATTAATAAAACGTAAAGGTGATGTTACATCATGCAAATATTCACTTTAACGTACAAAACATAATTCATGCAACACATTGTTTCAGAGAAAAGATATTAAAAATAATCAAGGAAGCTAGACTTGATGGAATTAGCTGTCTAAAGTCTAATTGAAATCTGTGAACGCAGTCTGCAATTTAAAAAAAGCGCTAATGAAGTTTTAAATTTACTGGAAAAAGCCCAGCATGATATTTATAAATGTTTTATAACGACAGAAAAAAAAGATTTCTTTAAAACTTGAACATTTTTGTGTAGAGCTCTTTTGTGTGACTACTAAACCATGTTTGCTTTTTAAGAGAGAAAGTACAGAAACACAAGAATAGAGGAATGAGTGAATAAAGTAATTAAATGAATGACTGGATAAAATAAAAAAATAATAAAGAAATAAAGCAAACAATGAATCCAAAACAAATATGGCGAAAAAAGTAACTCCATTTTCTCAGCTTGTTCACATTTTTACTGTGAAAAACCATCGTAGTCACAACATCTGGTTTCTTTCAAACTATTTTATCAAACAACACACAAAAAAACATGGATAAAAAAAAATCGAAGATAATTACGCCTGTATTATCAGTAACTTGATTTTAATGTGCAGGAGAAATCGTTTGAAGATAGGGATATAACAAAGTGCGGCAATTTTTAAACTAGGGAAACAGAATTCTTCTCTCTTTTGCGCTTTGCAGAGGAAGGACTTCGATATTTTTGCATTGTAATCAAAAATGCTATCAGAAATCATTGGACCGATACGATAGAAATATAATTCTATTTTCTTTTTCTTTCGTAGAAAAATATCGATTTAAATGAGCGAAGGATATTATAAATAATAAATGTGCTGAGTCAGCAATATCATGAAAGTATCAAACCTCGAATTTCATTGGCTGAGTAAATATGACTAACCCTTAAAGAATCTGGGAAAATATAACTAGAACAAAATATCTGTAATAGATTCCAACGGGCTGGAACGTTTGGCGAATAAGATTTTGTGCGAAAAATTATTTCCAATCATAAATTTTGAAGATAGAAAAGATTCTTTGTATGAAGTGACATGCTATGTATGGTTTTTATAATTTATAAATTCATAATGCTACTAACAGAAGAGATAGCAAACGTGTCTGCAGAAATATTGCGGGCCCTAACATGTTGCCATGGTGTTGCTAAGTGTACCATAGCAACATAAACAATAGGAATAAGATTTGGTGCATGATAAAAACTTGCAAGGTTTGATTAGCACGAATAGTGAATGGATGAATTAATGAAATGTGATTGAATGGATAAATAAATTCAAAAATGCAAGCTGTATAGCATTAGAGGTAAAGGAGAGACTCAAAAGATTTCAGATAAAAAAATATTTTCTAGATGAAAACACTGCACTACTTGGGGCGGATTTAATTGTAAATGGTGAATTCGGCGACGACTTAACTGTGAAATATTTTTTTGATTTCCATTGGACACAAAAAACATGTGGCGAATTTAAAACTGAATGTCAGCACTCATTTGGGTATTAAAAACAAAAGATTTTCTCCAGTGATGAGTTTTTCTAAGAATAAACACTAAAGACTGCGTTCTGATTGGTTAAAAGTTTACAGCGGAATATATTTTGCCGCTAAAAAGTAGGAACTGTTTCTACTTCTACTTAAACAAACGAAACTGCGCAAGCTAAAATACATTTCGCTGGCGAATTCGCTGGCCAATTGGCTTCGTGAAAATCCGTATTTATTACGAAATATTACGTCGTCATGCGATCTGCTATATAGACGTAAAGTGGGGGCCTGGTAACAAGTGTAAGGATGACTTTTAGCACAGAGAGAGTGACTGATAATATGATAAAGATGACGAGATGACAAAAAAATAGACAAACAAACAGGTACAGTGTAAGAAACATTAATACCTAACCTTTCCACACTTATCAATACTAAATACAGATTTGTGCGAACTGCACATTAAAAGCAACAAATGATAAACCATTTAAGCTTAGTCTGTTAACGTATTATCAATATTCCAAAACCACTGGCATTTCACTCAAACATTACTTTATACCAAAGTCTTATTTTAAAACAAAATCAGTTCAGTACAGGCTTAGTGTGTGTGTTTGTACAAAACCATTCCTGCTATGTATTCCTTTGAAAGTACAAACTATTTTGAGTTTCAAAGAGTAAATAAGAAATGCTCCATCGTAGAGTAGATTTGTGTGTTTCCCCTGAGCAAAAACAGCTAGCTAATTAGATCAGTTAAATTGTTATTATTTTTTTTAATAGTTTTTTTATTACCTGAAATTAATTATGATATTTGACAATGTAAATATGTTACATTGTTACATTGTTGTAATTGATTAGCTGATGTCAACAACGCCAATTATTTGTCTCAATGTTATCAAGACATGCACGTTTTTGTAAAAGCAACATTTTATTACAAGCAGCTTGAGATTGAAATGCTTTAAAAAAACAAAGCAATTTACAAGCAGCCAGCCTAAAGTGAAGTGAGTAAATAAAAAAAAGAAACAGTGGCAATTCTAAAAGCCGAAGTAGTTTTGGATTTTCCTTGTTCTGAAAGTCATGCAAGTTTCTTACAACGATAAACGCTGTTAAAAGTTCGCTTTTGATTGGACCATTATTAGTCCAACGTCTAAATAGATCTTTTCAGGTAGATAGTCAAAAAACAACAACAAAACAACAGTCGATTCTGTAAAATACTGAAACTTAAGAAAAATCAAGCGTAGAAAAAAGTTCGTGTTGCTTCATAAATAAAAGACGCTCTGAATAAGCGCTCTGTTGAAGAACTACATTATAACAGTTCCACATAAAGATGGGAATTTTTAATAAACCAAGTTGTTTAAGAAATTTTGTCGATAACCAGAGTTGTGTTTTACAACTTAAGTTGACCTCTGCGATGGTGTGTTAACTGTCCAGAGACCAATCACAGAGATAAGTATTCTAATGCAACCAAAAATATACGTTGTTGAATTGAAAGTTGGTGTATAAAAAAAGCGTAAAAAGTAGGAACCGAGCATTATTACTATTTTCAAATACACATACAGAATAACCACTTTAGTGTTTGGTACACTGCTTTAAGTGTGGGTCCTGTATACTCAGTGTATAACCTAGATATACCTATCATTGCCCACAATCCTTCACTTGGCGTGGCTTGATTCGTAGTTATGGTAAGGACACTTACAAACTGGCATATGCTACAGACAAAACTCCGTCGTCATACTACCGAAGCTGACTTGCTTACCCACCGACCAAATAGTAAACCCTGCAAAATACATTGATTGATTTTGGAATATGATATTCATAAAAACTTGTTAGAAAGGTTTGTAAGAATTTCATACGAACTGCATTTTCAGGTACGCGGTTTAGCGAGGTTTAACGAGATTTAGCGAGATTTAACGAGGTTTAGCGAGGTTTAGCGAGATTTAGCGAGGTTTAGCGAGGTTTAGCGAGGTTTATTGGGTTTAGCGAGGATTAACGAGGTTTAGTTTTCGCATATTTGATGTTTGATTTGAGCTTCCCATTAGCGTTGCATTGTGTATTTCAATTTTTGGTTTGTGGAGAAACCAATGAAAATTTAACATGTCGGTTTGCTTGTTTCTTCACTAGACAATTTAGCAAACACAGGTCTATTTTAAAACAGCAAGACTGGTAACGAATTTGTTTACCTTGTTGTTCAACAAAAATTCTTACCTCTGGATATCAAGAGATGTTGGATAGATCGACGGGACACCATCTTGAAATGCGTTTAATAAATGAATTTGCTTTCTCGAAGGCAATTCTTCATATGACATTGTTAATTCTGTTTTTTTATTTTTTTAAATTACATCTACTCCGCATAAATATATATCTTCTATAGAGAAGTAACAAATAATAAATGAAATCACAAAATTAATAATGTATAGTCTGGCGCAATATTTGCAGAGATAGTTAGGCGGCAATTTTACGCTCCAATGATAACACATAAATTATTACATCCATTCTATACCATTTCTTGTATTACTTTAACCATGTTGACAAGACAATAAATAAGTTGGACATGTTATGTCACGAAGTGAACATAATAAGTAGCTAGTTAGACACAATTTTAGTTTATGATGCAAACATGATCAAAACTTTCCCAAGTCTCTATAAGAATAGCCGTCGTCTGTCTGTTTGTCTGGCTGTTACGGAAACACGAAATACGATATATAAAGGACGGGCGAACCCGTGGATTTTTCCACGGGTTGACGACTAGTATTAATATATTCAACAACCATTTTATCTATTTATCTTTAATGAATAAAAATTTAGCTATTTATACAGTTGCACTACTGTCCTCTGCGTTGGTAGAAATTAATTTGTTTACAGTCTAAGAAGTGAAAGTAAAAGTAAAAGTGAGAGAAATAATTGAAAGTGTGGAAGCTCGTATCGATTCACTGGATTTTTAGCGTGTCTCTAACTTTTTCTTGGAATGTATGTTTTCGCTGCCTCGTTCCATACGTTCATTACAAATGCTCTTAAATTCAGAACTTCTAATTAAGTTATATTTATCATTCTGCTCCAAAAAATTTCAACGTCATTAAAAACCGTCAAACGTACGACATGTTCATAAATAGTATATATTTAGTTGAGGATAAATAGCGACATAGTATGTGCGTCTAATGTGGAAGAATGCGTAGCGAAAATAAAATGCGCCAATTGCAAATTGTTTGCGTCACAAAACCTTGCCGTGGTATTGGCGTACATTTTCATGTTATAACATTAAAAAAGAAGGTCTCTGTGTACAATACTATGACAGTATAAATGTGAAATCGGTCCTATAAAGTTTTTTAGAGTTTGAGCTAATTAGGTAGCTACACGTTTTTTTATACAAACAACCTCATATAGCTACATTAGAAACATATGGCTCAAATTTCTTACAAATCGAAGCAATTTATAGGTCAGCCTGAAGTGAGTAAGTAAAAATAAATGAATAAAAACTAAAAACAAATCAGAATCTTAAGCAACAGTCGAGTCTATAAAATACAAAATCTTAAGCAACAATCGAGTCTGTAAAATACAGAATCTTAAGCAACAATCGAGTCTGTAAAATACAGAATCTTAAGCAACAGTCGAGTCTGTAAAATACAGAATCTTAAGCAACAATCGAGTCTGTAAAATACAGAATCTTAAGCAACAATCGAGTCTGTAAAATACAGAATCTTAAGCAACAATCGAGTCTGTAAAATACAGAATCTTAAGCAACAATCGAGTCTGTAAAATACAGAATCTTAAGCAACAATCGAGTCTGTAAAATACAGAATCTTAAGCAACAGTCGAGTCTGTAAAATACAGAATCTTAAGCAACAATCGAGTCTGTAAAATACAGAATCTTAAGCAACAATCGAGTCTGTAAAATATAGAAACTTAAGCAACAGTCGAGTCTGTAAAATGCTGAAACTTATTCAACAATCGAGTCTGTAAAATATAGAAACTTATTCAACAGTCGAGTCTGTAAAATACAGAAACTTAAGCAACAATCGAGTCTGTAAAATACTGAAACTTATTCAACACTAATCCTCAGCCAACTTTGTATTATTTAGTTAAAGAAAAAAAGGTGTACAGCTAAATTTGTTCTGCTTAGCTTTTTCCTAGAGTTCAAACTTTTCCAGACAATCATCTTCTGAAATTTCTTTCCAACTCTATTAACTAACAACCAGCCAGTCTTTGTTTTAAATTTCTCACTCAAATATTTTGATTGCTTCAACACGCATGTGGTCTGAATGTCTTTTATTTATTCAACCGCGATGTTCAAACAAGCAGAATAAGAAAAACGAGCGTACAGAAATTATTTAAAATTAAAATAGAACGAATACAAGTGTGAAGGAAAGAAAAATAATAATGATAATAATAAAAATAAAACAAGTTAAAGAAGTTTTAGTTAAAGTTTATTTATATTATTCTCCTCTATGTTTTTTTAGATTGCGAAATATGATTTTGAGGTACCAAGAAATTAGCTTTAATTAAAGTGATTTTTTTGTTATAGCCAGCTATGAAATTTAACGCGATTTGTATTTGCAGCAAAAAAAATAAAAATGGAAAGACAGAAAAAACAAAACTTAGTACGCATGCGCGACTGTTTTTAAAGCACTCACCAGAACGCATCACGACAGTATAAATCGAGTGAAAGTCAGTATCTCGAAAATTTATCGCGTATTTTACTCGCTTACTTATTTCTTTGTTATAATACAAAATCCATATGTAACAGAAATTTTAAACATATAATGGAAACGAGGCTGCTGACCTTATTTATCTACTATTGTTTCATTACCGTACTATGATCTGACTTCGCAGAATCTACAAGCACAAACAACATACTCGCGTGGTTTTGAAATACGCTAAGAAATTTCTCATAAAAGTTAGTAAGTATCTTTAAAGGATCTTTCATCATTTTGTTTGTGAGATGTCGAAAGGGCAGTAAAATCGAGAATTGTAAGAAAAAAAAAACTAACACGCGTTCAAATATTGACATATTCACAAAGAAGGAATTAGAAAATGATTGAGAGTTATTCTCATTTTTTAATTAGTGCCTCTTGTGAACATTTCTCCTTCAAAAGAGCTTCAAATGTTTCCTTTCAACTGTCGAGTGGGACGCTCAATCGACGAAACGTGCCATATGACCTTCTACAACAAAGATATCATTAATATTCGTGTGTTTGTTAACATAAAGCTGACGAAAAAACAAAAATAAAAACAAAGTGTCTTTAATAAAATCAAAACAGACGAAAAAAATGAAATAAACGACATGGAGATAACAAAGAAATATAGAATGTAGAAATAAATAATAAAATAAAAACAACAGCCATGTTAAACTTTTCGTGACACCATAAACCAGTCTGTTATCTCATACAAATATAATGTTATCTAAGTTCCACAGAAAACCAATTAATACTACCAACTTCCTACTCAGACTCATACAGCATCAAACATGTATAAAACGTTAAGCAATAAATAAATAATTTGTGTTCTCGCTAAGTATGCTACGTGTCTTAAGATTACATATAACACATTCGAACTTCGCCTGATATTTGCTTTTGAATTACTAATGGTACACGTTGCTAGGAAGGATGCCATCGACACGTTTTATAGCTCATGTCATTTATTCTCATGGACGCGTTTCCACGTGATATTGTTCAAGCCAATCACGGGCCGGTATACAGATTATTTATTATTGCAGCCGTTATTATGATCTGGGGTAAACATGCAGTAAGCATGTTGTTTATATATATGGTAAAACCTTCATAAACTCATGACTCATTGAAGGATATCTCTCTTTTCTAGCTTAACATCTTTAATATGTTTTAGATACTGTTTAATCATGCCAATGGGATACAATTAATTAGGGTTTTAACTGTTAAGGTTTGACCATGAAAAGTTCATGTTTTACTCCATCTGAATGTGAGCACGAACAATATCACGTGACAACGCGTCCGCAAGAATGCCTCGTTTCTTGTTCCAGAAGAGAGTGTTTTTGAACAACAAGATTAGGAAAGACTGGTGGAGAGTTTGATACTTTTAAGGTCGTTTTCTTCATACGAAACAACAAATTCGATTGTAGGAAAGAGCTTGTTGGACAAAAATTCAGAGGAAATTACGTCACTAATGTCCGACAAGTATTTTGTCCGAAAAGGTACGATATGAACTTTCTGATTGTTATTCGAACTGGATGCAGCATAGTACAATGTGAAATGTTTTAATAGAAGGAAAGAAATGTCGCAAATGGTACCGTCATTACCTTTTTATTAAAATTTTTATTGCTTGAAATGAAGTGTGGAGATAAAACTTAAAAGATTTTTAGGAATTCAATTTAAATTTTAGTTCACCTTCAAAAAAGCGTTCTTGGCCTCGTTTTTTAACTTTTTCATGGCGGCGCCTAAACTCATCCATTAAACTATAGAAGATGAATCGAAAAACGCCTTCGTGGTCCCTAACTCTAACGTCACAATTTCATTTTAAAACGCGGATAGCTTTAATCCTATTTTATCTGTGCTTGTTTGGTCTTGTAAACCTGAAGGTTCAGGCGGAGGAGGAGAGAGGGGCATAAAGTGTCCTTGTAAACCTGAAGGTTCAGGCGGAGGAGGAGAGAGGGGCATAAAGTGTCCTTTGACAATATATTTAAAATTGCTGATACCATAAGTAATGAAATCTGGTACAATTGAAGAATGTCTTCATTCAAATTCAAATTCATTCCCATTTAAAAAATCAATTTGATGATGTCATTGGAAATACAAATGACGTCGTACATACCTTATTCTAAAATACACTCTAGGTTCTCACTTTTTAGTAATGCTAATTGATTTTACAGATTTTAATGACGTCATTGGATAACAAATGTCGCCAATTCTGCATGAAATTTCCTTCTTTTAAGGATAAAGAGACCCGCTTTTTCAGAAATATTGATGCTCATGTCAATGGACTTAGTACATATGGCATATAGAAATGATCGAGGTAAGAAAAACAATGCAATGAGGTAATCAAGTTGAAAGATGACGTCATTTCGCTAAATCCGTGTTTTTTTTTAATTTGGTCTGGTAACCACTTGATAGCCAACATATATATAATAAAAACAACATCTTATAATACTGTTACAAAAACGTCGGCAGTTTTAAAAATTCAAAAAAATTTACCCCTGTCCCAAATATTGCACCCCCGCAAAGTAAAAAATTTTTCCAAAATTGATTTTATATCGCATGGTTTGAGAAAGTTAGGAAAAGTCACAAAATATCAGAACAAAATGTCTAACAAAAAAATATGCGCAGTCAAACCGGCGCAGTTACTTTATGCTCGCCCTCTCTCAGGTACAATATGGCTAAACTTGGTACATCTGTACATCATTTAAAGGCGTTTGAGGTAAAAAAAGACTATATAATGACGCCATCAATAACGTCATTTCCTCAGACCCATATTTCTATCAAATCTTGTCTGTATTTTATTTCTATTACCAATATATTGTCTGGACACCAAATAACATGTAACAAATTCTTAATATAACCAATACAACATCTTACAACGCTCTTACATGGACGTAAGCCATTTTCCAAATTCAAAATAATTACCCCCATCCGTAAATTTCACTGACCCCGGAAAGACTTGATAGCTTTTAAGCTTCTGTGACAAATTACCCCTTCTAACCTAGGATTTTCTTTAATAGAACTTTACACATTCACAAAAAATGTAAGATAGTAACATTTTGACACGTTTCATCAAAGAGGTTTAAAAAAAAACCTTCTTGGTTTCATGTTTATAAACTTTCTTCTACAGACAAACTTTTGATAACGGCAAAATAAGAGTTTTTTCGTTAAACTTTCCAAACCAGAGCTTTCCAAAACAGTTCTATCATTTATCTTTAAACGCTTCTATCATTTCTCTTTTTTTAATTGATTTTAATTGATTTTACTCGATAAAAATACATTAAAATATTGTGAAAAATATCAGTTTTGCATATCTACTCGAAGAATAGAAATAAAAAGTGTGAAATAAGAAAGTAGAGATAATTTAAATATTTCCAGCTCGTGAAACATTCTTTTTTGAATATAAGCACCAAATAAGAATTGGTTAAACTTGCTCTACACTTCTATCGTTTAAATTTTATCGGATTTTCTACTATCTCAGTTAAGAAAGACAAAATTTTGTAATGATCGAGGCAACTCTGTACCAGTGTGAAATGTACATATGGTAACTGTTAGCAGATCACGTGATATCGCACTGTTTCGAGATAAATATCGGAAATATGTTTTCCATAGAACACATGTTCTTGTTAGGAGAATATAAAAAAGGAATAATTAATTCTCCACATGGTAAGAGAGCTAGAACCAAACCCGTTTACGGATAATTTGCAAGTTCGTAGGCCTACTTTTTACGCCCGCACCGGCGTTAATTTTCGCGTGTCGTCATGAAATAAAAAAGACCAATTTTTTTACAAAAGTGACGTTGAATTTGCTACACTTAACTTCATACTGAAAACATTATTTATTAGGAAAACATGATATAAAGTTTAAAAGTTCTTTGAAAAAAGTTAGTTGAGATTGCCAAATTCAAACTATTTTTCGCTAGAATAGGAAAAAATAGCTTTTGTGAATAATTCAGTAAGAATGATTAAAGCAATGATTTGGGGTGTGGGTGGTACGGGGTGGGAGTTTCCTTTTCGGATCACATTTGTCATTTATAGCTATATATCTGCTACTGAATGGACAAAAAGTCACCCAAAACACTGACACAAATAGTACTACTGATGACGTTTTCTGTCGACACTTGCGATAAGAACTTCTAATGAAGACGAAATGGAAGATGGTGCAATATTGATCGGTAAAACAAATGAGAAAATTATGATTGTCAGTTTTTTGAAGAAAAATAGGACAAGTGACATTGATAGTGACGTAAAGCACGGCCCTTGATATAAGACAAAATTTAAGGGATCTGCCTGGGTAAGGCCGGCGTAAACAGAGCCGGTGTTGAATGGTCTGCATTTAAAACAAATCGGCTTTGTATCGCTAGCGGGTAAGGTAACTTTACCGTTGGAAGAAGAGTCAATCGTTAGGAAGGAATCCCCAAGGACATTAAAATTTTCCGTTACTTACTTAATTACTTACAATTTTGCGGTGCTGTTTGCAAATGTGAAAACAAAGATATTTTTTTGCTACATTGTACGTTTCTACTCACATTGTGAGACTGTGGCGGCTTAAACATCTAATTTTATTTTAGCTTGACACAAAATCTGAAATTGGTTTTGTCAAAATGCCAGAAACCCTATTTGTCAACAGCGGAACAAGACAATAGTCCTTACGTCATCGAGAAGCTTGACCGATTCATTGATGTAGGTAAATGTGTGGAATAAGTTCACCATATATATCAAATGGAGAGTATAATAGTGTTTCTTTATTTCATCTTCTTAACTATTTCAGTCCTGTTTTTTTTAATTTTTTTATTAAAAGTCTAATTAAGAAGTAATAGGTAATGAATTTATTTATGTCTCTTTGGCGCGCCTTTATCACGTGTCCTAGTCTTTTTATAGGTGTATCGTCTTATGACTCATCACAAGTCGATAGAATTGACCCTCCCACCCACCCTTAGATTAGAATGATATTTGTAGGACATATATTGAGAAAAGGAATATATACGGTATATTTTGTGTTAGATATTGTATGACACTCGCTGTATCTTTCTAGACTGACTCTACTGTCCTTTCTAGACTGACTCTATTGTCCTTTTTAGACTGACTCTACTATAAGTGATAAAGAAGTAAAGATAATAATAAATAAAGTTATTTTCGTTTGAGGTACGAATTAGAAAATAACTTCTTGTGGGCAAAATAGCGAGAGAAAATAATGAAGGGGTTGGGGTAGGTGATGGAATGTAAAAATAATTAAATAATAAATAAAAAATGTAAAAATCGATCGCATCTCATAGTTTGTTATAGACTGGTGATTTTTAAGAACTCGCGAGCATGTTTGATGTGAGAGAGTAACTCATTATTTCTACTGCTTGTTTACCCTGAGCAGCAGCAGCAAAAAGCGTAGCGTAATTTCTTGTATTTGTAGATCCATGTTATGCTGCACATTTAGCAGGTTTCAGAAGATTAGGATGGTAAGCAAGTCATAAAAGGTTGAGTTCATACTGGACTACTGGCGCCCGATAAACTTGTAATATTTATTTTTTTATTATTTTATTAAAATTATGCCTTGTTTCTTTATACTGACTAATAAAACTAGATAGTAATAAATATTTTAAATAAACTTACTCTGTGATTTCATTGTCTTCTTTCTCCGAGTTTTCATTTTCTGCTGAAGTCAGCGAAATAACAGGTAGCACAACATTCAACAATGCGTTTTTCACATCTTTTCCTTTTTTGTCAGATTTGTCTTGCTTGCCCAATTTTTCATTCTTGTTGACATCATGACGTGTTTGTTGTGGAGAGATATTTGATGCTTCCGGAAGTTCATGAAAAGTAGACATGTTTTTTACCGGCGATGATGGACGAAAGCGACGCATTATGAAAGGAAATGTTCTTCGTCTCTTTTTTATCTAAATATCACAAATCATAACTTGTTACAGCGCAAATTATTAAATTTTTCGGTCTAGGCTATTTTCAGGACGCTTTCCCCTCGTGAATCACGGATGATTCTCACGGTCGGCAAATGTCACATAATATTTTTAAACCAATTACACGTCCGTATTTTTCAGGGTAGCCATTATGATATGAGGAAAAACATGTTGTTTACGCAGTCATCTCTTCATAAAGCTTTAGTTTAATTTAGATACTCATAGTTCTTGTTTAATCAAAGCTTGCTCTGTGAAAGTTTCACCGTGAAACGTCCGTGGTTTCCCTTAACCTGAAGTCGTACCACATGACAATCCGATCGAGAGAATACTTTTACAGGGTACATAACCGTGGATATGTCATTGTTGGATGAAACACAATAACAACAGTCACGTGAAACATTAGGTACCAGTCGTTAGTCCGTAGAAAATCCACGGAAATTCGCACGTCGCTGCAAAGTTAATAAAAATATATCGCATTTGTTATTTTAAGCTTAATGATTTCTTGGGTAATTTAGCATGACTCAGTGGCCGACAGACAGCGGCTATTATTATAGAGTTTTATTAAAATTTCATTTCGAGTCAATACCCCATCTTAATAATCGCTTCCCCTGACGCGATTGAATTTTTTTCGACAGTTCCTAAACTCTTTAAAAGACCAATATGCAGCTCAGGACTACTTGAAGCATAAAGCAGCAATGTTATTGTATGTAGTCAAAAAATAACATACGTCAGGTACCTGATTCCTCTTCTTTGAACCAAAAAGACAGAAACAATAAATCATGATCAATGATGATGATATACTCAAATGTTTATAAAAGTATATCTTTTTTCTCTCATGCTTTTTCTAACTTCTTTGATGATTCATGACAAATTTAGTTCAGAGTCTCTCGTGCGAAAACACTTGTTTGGCAGGATAAGAAGACTGGGTAGCAAGTTTACTATAAGTTTGTATGCTTTAAAATTGTTGTTACTCTGTGGAGTAAAGGCGAGTTATTGTTCTGGTAATTATATACTACTTGTCTACTTTGTTTTCAAATGTTTATGTCGTATATGCTAGCGCTGACCTGTTAATTTTCAACCTGTCTAAATGGAGCCAATGTTTATTTTGAATCTATAATTATTATAATGGAGATAATAAAACTTTCAAACACAAAGCTACACTGGTTATAGCGGAGATAATAAATTCTCTATGTGGTCGTTAGCTGAGAAGTCAAATTAGAGGTGTTTTCTCAGCATGTGCATAATACAAAGATACATGTATAACAATATCTTAAGCCCATGCGTAATACAGAAAAACATTTTTTTGTGATGTGCTAAGAAAAAATAAGATACCTTTGCTCCAGTTTGTTTTAGCTTTAAAAAGTAAATAAAATATGCACACCAAACGATTGAAACAAAATCAGTAACATGGTTTAAAAAAAAAGAAAGAAAGAAAGAATGAAATAAAGAAAAAATAGAGAAAACAAAAACGTTTTCCTACCTAAGCTGTTTACGGAGAAAGTTTTTTGAAGTTAATATTGTAATATGTGTGTGATACATACGTGTGATCTAATTATTGAGAAAAGAAAAATCACAAAAAATCAAAATAACCAAAAAGTTAGTTACGCGGTGTGAAAATGTCTTTGATAATATTCTTCTCTTTATTTTAATATGTTTATGATATTGGTTTTGTTCTGTCTGTGTAAGTTTTTTTTTGTTTCATTATAATTTTGCTTTGTTTTTTTTAAGTTTTAAATTTTTTCTTTTTTCATTTAGATGTTTTTCATGAAAAAAATAAACGTTGTAGAGAGTAAAAGGCTTTCACAGACGAAAAATTTAAAACTAAGAACTTTTTGGAATTGATAAAATATAGCAATTTGATTTCAAACCGGGAGGATAAAAAGAGAGAAAGAGACGAAACTAACAATTTCTATACAAGCGCGGTGTTAAAGCAGCTGCTCTATTCAGCCTATAATTTCGAACCTGGCACTTTCTAACGTATCTTGATCGCTTCTTTGAGGGAAGGATGCACGAACAGCGATACCCGGGTGGGCTATAATCTGAGGACCGGAATATGTACGACAATTTTTCCGCGGCTAACGACTAGTCTCTTTTATTAATACCCGTATTCAGACTTTGCGCGATTTGATAGCGTGCTACATAAATATATAAAAATAAAAATAATCTGATAGTTCGGCTAGAAAATTATTTTCAACCCAAACAAAAATATGTGCGCAGAAATCTTCGAGATGAAAAGGACTTGTAGGTGCGTTGTACTTTAAAGTTCACTTAAGAAAGGCCATTTATTATTCTTTTAAATAAAAAGATTATTTTTTAGAGAAAGAAACTGTGGCAGTTCGTCAAGCCACTAAGACTTTGCTTCAGAGAACATAGCAAGCATTTGTTTATTGGAGAACACATTATGATTAACAATGATTGATATGTGTGATCACATTTGGGCAATTACTATTTCTTAGGTCCCAATTTATTTCAGTTACATAAGGCTTTTTTATATGTTATTAACAAAGACGTTTTTTACAGCAGGATCATGTTTTGAAGGCATAGTTAACAGTTGTAAGTCCCGTTTCAGGTTTTAAGGAATTGCCAAAATAGGGTTTCACATGGTTTCGTATTAAATAGAGTTCTCATTATGGACACTAATATTTATTAAAATAAAATGTGTTAAGTCTCAATTTAACTTGCTTAAGGAAATATATGCAAATAACATATACTAGTTAAAAAAATCCATGGGAATTTGTCCGTCACTACTCGAAGCTACGGTCTGGCTTGCAGACAGACAATGGCATAAATTCTTATAGGTGAACTTACGCCAGATGTTAGGACTATCTTTATCCATCATTTCAATTGCATTTCAGAAATACCAGTCTGAATTAAACCACTATTGTAGAAGTACAACGTTATTTTTCAAATGTGTGGCTTTTAAAAAAGACATTTATTAGAACTTGGTTAGCTCGTTGTTTGAAAAAGTTCGTATTTGCTCAATTTCTTCAACGTATTCTTGTATGTAACGTGTTATTATATTTTTCAAAACATTTCTGGCAAAATATACGTTACAAAGCTCCTTACAACATTGTTGGGGTAGAGTATATGAAATTTTGTTTTGGATACGTGCTTGTTTTCTGAACCCTCTTTAGTTCAGATTTTTTTTTAAAACATATTACGTAAACGGAATCCTCCCTGAGGCCGAATAGGGTTAACCCTATTATACCTGGGGGGGGGCACAAAGTGCCCGCGGCCTCTTTGACTAGGCATAACTTTGGATACACATGTGATTAAGTGCTAAAATTTTGTGACTATTCCTAACTTTTATTAGGGCTTCTGATGAAAAAAAAAAATTTCGGAAAAATTTGGAACTTTGCTGGGGGTATTGCATTTTTAGGACGGGGGTAAATTTTTTGGAATTTTGAAAACCGTTGACATTCATGTAAGAATGTTATAAGATGTTGTATGGGGTATATAAGTATTTATTACATGTATGTTGGTTACTAAGTGGTAACCAAGGTGTTGCTAAGGTGATTATATGGTTACTAGGGACAAAAAGCAGACCAGATTTGAAGGAAATATCGATCCAGCAAATTGACGTCATTTTGGATCCCAATGACGTCATTATATTGTTTTCCTTACCTCGATTATCTTTACATGCCCTGTTCTACATATATGCCAAGTTTAATGACAGGAGCATCAATATTTCTGGTAGAACGGTTCTTTGTATCTATATCGTTAAAATAAGAAATTTTCTGGCCGAAATGACGTCATTTTTTATCCCAATGACGTCATTAAAATTACTTTTTTCATGTGAAACACATATTTTGGTATTCATTCCACAAATCTACCAAGAATCAAGGCCGTATCATTATTAACACGCGAGAAATTAAAACGTACTGAAAAATTGGGAAAATGACCATTTTTCACATGTGTGACGTCATTTCTAATCCCTATGACGTCATCAAATTATTTTTTTACCTGGATTGAGTTTGTACTAACACATTCTCCAACTGAGCCAAGTTTCATTACTTAAGCACCAGTGGTTCAGGATTTATGTCCCGCGGGCACTTTGTGCCCCCCCCCCCAGGGTTACAAGGGCCAAAAAAGCTCAGGTATAATAGGGTTAAACCATAAGCTGACGATACACAAGTTGATTAAGTGCTTTCAACCAGTTGCTTTCTACAAATCGCTCCTTTGTATAATTTAAAAATCGGTGGATCATGTACCATTGGCCCATTTCATGAGCATGAAAAAAGCTCTAGCAATCCCCCTTAGCTTTAGCCAATCAAAATACTTTGTTTATTACATCCCATGTGCAACGGTTTAATTTAAAAAAAAAAAAAAAAAAAAAGTAATTAGAGAAAAAGAAACATGGCTAACAAAAATAACTTGCACAAAAATTTTATCAACAAATGGTGTAGAGAGGAAAGTTTGTGAAGTGTGCGAGTAAAGGTTCACGAAAACAGAGTTGAAAAAAAATGAAGAAAGACATTTGCATCCACCCGTAAAACGTTAAAGTTTCCCTCACTAAAGAATTCATGCAAAAGGTGATCATATCTCGCGAAATGTTTGTTGTTTTATGAGTTGGCAATATTCCCTATTTTTTTCTACCTTTTTTTGCTATAAAAAATTGTGTATATGACATTGTGTCAAAACAAACAGTTGCTGAAATTGATAAAACTTGATGAAAAGATGAAGAAAATAGTTTAAAAAATATTAATTTTTATGATTTTTTCATCTTTTATATATACTTGTAAAAGTTATGAATAAGTTCATTTTGTTAATTTTCTTTACATATTCTTTCTTATTCAAACCTTGAAAGAGAATTTGATGTAATGCAACTCTTAATTTAAATATGTGTAGCTAGCTAGTCCAACTAGCTTGGTTGCAAAACTCTACTGCAACCACTTTTATCATTTTAACCAGTTTTAAATCTACATCCTAATAGCCAAAGCAACTCATTAAGTTCTAAACAATTCAATACTTGTTAATTTTGTAAATACATAATTAATGAAATTTTCACGCCAATGCTTACAGTAAGTGGTCTTCGCCAAAACTACCTCAGATACCCTGATTTTTCCATATTGCATTACGACTTCATAAATTCAAAAATGGTAGTACTATCAGTAAACAGGTCCATTTTATTTCGATGTCGTTATTGTTGCCGTTATTGTTGTGATGATAATATCTAATAATATCCTGGATCACTTTTTATGTAAATTTGTGTAAAATTTTTTACAGTCAATTTTTGATGCACAGCATCTCTTGTGTCACTTTGTTGTACAACATGTGTTTCCAATATAGTCGTAACTGTAGTACAATTATGTTAAGGAAACTCAATTTTTGTAGAGGTTAGTACAAACATAAAATTTCCTGTAAATTGTCAATCTCATTTCTAGGGCTTATTGTTTCTTGCTAGAGCTAGTGCTATGAAGAGATCTGGCGACCAAGAATAAATATTTGCGTATTTTTTGGTGCTGTTTTTTAAAAAAAAATTATATCAATTAGCAAAAACTGGTCCAAACCCTTTTTTAAAAGTTATAGGATTATATTGTGCTTTTATTAAATTAAATTTTTGCTACTTGATCTTGATTTTTTCAAAATTTATAACAACATAACCTCTCCTTATCAGCTCGGGTTGCTCTAAATTCAAGTATGGACTCGGTATCTATATAGGTTAATGTTGAAATAGCCTTTTTTCTAAAATTTTTAATAAATAGCCCTCTACATTCGTCTCTTTGTTTGAATAAATTACGCTACTCAGTACTAGTTGCGTATTAGAAATTGCATGTGTTAGACAATACCTAAAAATGTTTCGATGAAGTGGTTTCTTATTGGGTCATGTATACTTGTTCTTGGAGACTTTCGATTTGGATTTAATGTAGTCATCTCCGCAACATACAGGTCATTTATACAACGTGTAGCTGACGTCATCAACACCCCTACTTTGATCAGACCTTGATTCTCTAAAACCTAACTTTTCTAAAGTTCCTGCTTAACCCCTTTTGAGAAATTTACTTCTTCTCTCAAAACCAGCAGCTCGTGGGATTATTATTATTACTAATGTACCTTTTATAACTCATTGAAAACGAAGGCCTTATCGTCCTGTAAACAATATTAAATGGTAAGTGATTGTAAGTAATTAGGCTGACCATTCTACGACACAAAATATATTCCAAATAGCTTTCTACAATATAAAGGCAAAAATGATTTGATAGAGAGACTTTCAATTCCTTCATAGCTGCGATCTATCTTTTTCATATAACATTAGGAGTTTGTTTATTTGGTTACTTCAAGTGCAGAGTCTTAGCGGACAGAAACTTTCACAAATGGTAAGGATCGCGAAATTTTTGATTTTTGCGAACATAAATTTTGTGAACAAAAACTTCCGCGAATTGATACTCTTTAAAACTTCCGCAAACCACAAATGCTAGCTTTGAAAATTTCAAAGATTAAACATCAAAACGTATTTTTATCTTTACTTCTTTACTTTATTCTTAAGACCATGCAAGAAAATCTCAAAAACATTCCTAAGCATCAAAATGCTAAACTTAAGAACGTTCCAAGGCTTTCTCAAAGCTAAGAGTTCTTTTAAAAAACGTGCAGATCGCTCTCAGTGGAATGGGGATTTCTAAGGAGTTACCTGTGCAGAAACATTTTTGATATCAGTTTCTTCATTTTCTTCGAGGAAAACATCCTCTTCGGACAAATTCATTTCAGCTACCTAAAAAAGAAAAAAACATTATTTAATTATTGACTACAAAATTTGACAAAGTTAATAAAATCCTTTCCAAGAGTTATCTAAGTTACCCAACCAGTCCAACATTTTGCAAGTTTCAAATTTTTTTAATCTTTTTTATGTCTGTTTTTTAATAAGTAAAATGCGGAAACGCAATATGCTAGCTGCGAAGACGAATTAAATGATACCGCGAAAACAAATATTCAATATTTACATTTCGGCAATTTCGAATCACAAACTTTTTGTGAATGTCGCAAATTTCAGTATTCCAAACATTGTTGTTTGGAAGGTTAGGGTTAGAGTTTAGTCTTAACAAAGCTTAGGCAAAACAAGAAGAAAAATAGAACAAGAAAACGTTTAGTTTTCTATATTTATGTTAACAGGTACATACATACGACATACAGACGAACGCTGTCAGTCTTGGTTAATCATGACCTAGCTACAAAAGCAGCTACTGTATTACTCTGAATGTTGAAGAAACCCAAATAACTCGAATCTTGCCAGTACACCAAATTGTTGTTATCATTCTCTTATAAATCATTCTTAATACAATAACAACCGATTACCCTAGGCTGTACCGCAAAATATCACCCGAGGTCTAAGTGCCGACCGAGCTTGCGAGGTCGGTGCAATGACTGAGGGCGATATTTTCGGTATAGCCTGGGGTAATCGGTTGTTATTGTATTTGTTAACCGTCTAAGTTAGATAAAAATAAATAAGAATTTCTGTTTAGTGTTCTTAAAATAATATAATCCACTAGCACTACTTTCGTTAACAAACTTGACGTAAAAATTCGAAACAGTCCTGTCTAAAAACAGAAACATTTTATGCAGAATTCGAAAGTCCCTATAGAATAAATCCTTGTAAACAAAACATTACGATGTTCGACACTTACAGAAGAATGTGAAAAGTTGAATGTGCAACTAAAATCTAGTTACAGCGAATATTGAAGTAAATTTTTCAACTAGCTAGCCAAGAATAACATAGGCTTCGACGATTTTTATATTGCCCAAGTAACCATAAAGCCGAAGGAACGAGTATGAAAATGAGGGGGACGCATTTGTAATATATATTCGTCGTCCTGTATTTAGTATTATTGATAGAACTGGATATCAGATCATCCTTTTTTATCGACAATGTAGCTAGTTAACTAGCTAGCTATGTTGAAGAAGCATCCAGACAGAATGTTGCTGAATCTGGATATTTTAACAATTAAACTTGACATTGTTGTTGTTATCCTATAAAAATGTTTTTATCGATAAATGTATTATAGAAGTTAGGTATAATCATTTCCAATGTTTCTTGAAACTTGTTTTTTCGTGCTTGTTTACATTTTAAGCTACCATTATAAGTGCCGACCGAGCTTGCGAGGTCGGTGCAATGACTGAGGGCGTTATTTTCGGTATAGCCTGGGGTAATCGGTTGTTATTGTATTTGTTAACCGTCTAAGTTAGATAAAAATAAATAAGAATTTCTGTTTAGTGTTCTTAAAATAATATAATCCACTAGCACTACTTTCGTTAACAAACTTGACGTAAAAATTCGAAACAGTCCTGTCTAAAAACAGAAACATTTTATGCAGAATTCGAAAGTCCCTATAGAATAAATCCTTGTAAACAAAACATTACGATGTTCGACACTTACAGAAGAATGTGAAAAGTTGAATGTGCAACTAAAATCTAGTTACAGCGAATATTGAAGTAAATTTTTCAACTAGCTAGCCAAGAATAACATAGGCTTCGACGATTTTTATATTGCCCAAGTAACCATAAAGCCGAAGGAACGAGTATGAAAATGAGGGGACGCATTTGTAATATATATTCGTCGTCCTGTATTTAGTATTATTGATAGAACTGGATATCAGATCATCCTTTTTTATCGACAATGTAGCTAGTTAACTAGCTAGCTATGTTGAAGAAGCATCCAGACAGAATGTTGCTGAATCTGGATATTTTAACAATTAAACTTGACATTGTTGTTGTTATCCTATAAAAATGTTTTTATCGATAAATGTATTATAGAAGTTAGGTATAATCATTTCCAATGTTTCTTGAAACTTGTTTTTTCGTGCTTGTTTACATTTTAAGCTACCATTATTCTTGACGACGGATACAGCTCCATATCGGCCCGTCGTCAAGAGCGCTAAGCCAATCATAATGCCTAAAAGCCCGTATTTCCAGCTTGCAAAATCCAGACGGTTAAGAATTTATAATAAAGAACGTTGAACACTCACTTTTCTGCTTTTCTTTTTTTGTTGCTTTGGAACTCTTTTGGAAACTGGCTTCGTGTGACACATCTCTTATAAGATCTTTTTCGTTTGTGTAAAGACTTAAGCGTATTAGAAGAATGTTTTTGTTCAGATGTGAATAGCCAATGTTTTTCCTCATGAATATTGGTCTAGACGCAGATCTGTTCCTTGTCTCGCTTTATTGCCTTCATAACCAATGAAAGAAACTCTTGAAATCAAATATATATCATGTATAGTTTTCGGAGATAGCTGCTTGTAAGGTTTTAGTATTTTTTAAGAAGAGGCAAATGAAGTTTTAGGGATTGATTGATGAATGAAAATGAAGTGAGTTATACGAGTAAACATACTGAATAATATAAACAAAACAATGTGAAAAATTCCAATACAATACATTACAAAAGAAGGGATGAAGATAACCAAATAAGTAAAATAAATATAAAGATTGAAAGAAAATAAAGTTAATCAATGAATACAAATAAAAACCACACCTTATTATGTTAGACTAAATCCTTTCCTCGGTCAAATCAGTCGACTATTCAGTATTTACAAACTCACAATTCTTATTTTTGTTGTTTTTTTGTGACTTTTTTACAAAAGATTTTTACGTCAATCATAAAACTTTAATAAATAACAAAAGTGACAATCACTTTAATGAAATTTTGACGTTTAACGAATATTAATTTTTAAAGGTAGAATTACTTTGAATTGTCGTAGAAACCTTGAAGAAAACCGAAAAGAAAGGAACGAAAAGAAAATATTAAGAGCAAACAGATTTTCCGTTGAATTTGCAGCGAACTTAAAAAAAACGTAACCACGATAAAATAAACTATATTTAAAAAGTGAGTTAGCGACTGATTGTTGATAGTAGAAAAAACATTTCTTTTATTAGAATTTTATGAATTTTTCTTGTTCACTATAATATTGGCATTTTTGTTATGTGCAATTTTTACATCACAGAGAAAAAAAGGATCCACAAAATCATTACATGTGCTGATATCGTTTTTTTCTGAGTTTCCCTGTTACATGCGAGTTCTGTGTATACCCGTTGCACAAAGCAACGACAAATATCGGGTTAATACAAAACATTGGGCACCCAATTGGGGTACCTATGCGGGTACCTTGATAAACACATGATCATTCATTCAGCCGACTTATCACAAGTCTGAAATCTGCTCGCTATTACATGAAGCCGGACTGAAAAATAGTGAAAAGTGTGGACTTTACGACTATGTCTTTTATATAGATTTATTATTCATCATGCATTATTTATTATTTTCATCAAAAACTTTACATAACGAGATAAATTTGTTAATAACGTTTACCTTAAATATTTTATAAAACAAAAACATGTGCTTTCTACAATTGAAAAAACTTTAATCATGCACAACAATAGAAAACTCAGTCCAGTTTGTCGGCTGGAGCTATCATGTGGAATTTTTTCAGCTCGCTTTGCTCGTTTCTCATTTAATACCAAGTCGTGTTTTGTGAGGTTTTGTTAATGAAGGTAAGATCTCAGCAAAGCGAGTCAGCCCGTGGCATTTCATGTGACAGACTTCCTGGATGAAGATCAAAGATGTTCCTAATCAATCCTTTGTTACTGTCATTACTTTTTGCATTACTTTACGGTATCTGGCCATTGGTGATGCACAAGTGATCATTGCAAGTAATTCTCAGGTTAGTTCAGCAATAGTCACTCGTATCATGCGTGAAACTTGTGATGCAGTTTGGAATGAGCTCATGAAAAAAGATATCTTAAAAGTAACAACTTGTGAAGAACAGTGGAAAAAGGTTTTAACTTAAAAAGGAATTTTCCACATTGTCTAGGAGCCACTTCGCAATGACTCTGATGTCTTTAATTACAAAAAAAACACACAAAGTGATGGTGGTGTGTATAAATCTAGTAAACTAGGATATTTAACGGTTAACAACAATATCAACAGACCACCACAAATTACAGAAATGATGATTCATTTCCTTATGTATTCGTTGAAAATGATGCATTAACATGAAACCGTGTATGTTGAAACCGTTTGCTAGATTGTATGCATCTCATCATAAAAACATTTTTAACTACCGTGTTTCCAGAAGAGTGATAGAAAATTCATTTGGTATTACAGCTGCGAGGTTCAGAGTATTTTGTTGGCCTATAGTTGCGCACGCGGAAACAGTCAACTTAATCACCAAAGCTGTGGTGGTTTGCATAATTTTTTAATGGTTAGCCAAAGAAGATACAAGGAATACATTTATTGCGCAACAAGCTTTGCTGATCAAGAACATGTTCAATCTGGTGAATGGAGACGAGAAATAGAAGGATTTACCAGTATCCTTCCTATTCGTTCAGCAGGTTCAACTAATTACACTAAAACAGCAAAAGATGTACGCGATCAGTGTATGAGTCACTTTGTTTCTGACAAAGGTACGATAGACTGGCAATGGAATTATGTTGAAAGAACTGTTTGGTTTTGTTGCTCAATGAAATTTTAAATTTTTTCTTTAATGTATAAAGTTATATGCAACAAAATATCTATATAAAAACATATCTACAAATAAAAACAACTGTTTCTTGAAATGTTTGAGGGAAGTTTGAAATGAATTTCCAACAACACACTCTTTTGTTGTTTCATTCATGTCATTAAAGCAATATTTAAAAATGAGAGTCTTATTCAGCTTATTTTGTTTTTTTTACCTGTCGTATGATCCGATAGGGTGTAGCTTTGTGTTTCTTGGATGTGTGTCTTTGGGATGACTCCCTACTTGACACTATGGGTGTAGCATCTCCATGTGACATTCCAGGTGGACTGCTGAACAAAGTTGTTGGTACTGGTGTTTGTGTTGATCCACTTGAGGATATCGATGATGGTCATTGTGGTTCTGGGCTTGATAAAGGCGTTGGCAACAAAATATTGCTGTGCGTTTCCTTATTCATTACTTTGTCATGTAAAAATCACAGTTGGTTAAAAAATTTGCATTGCGCCAATGTGTGTGTAATAGCACCCATTCTCTTTTTTGGCACGTTTTACGAGACATCGCTTCAGAGTTTCTCGTATATTTTCCCACTGGTTCTTAAGAAAATCCACTAAAAAGTAAAGTTAATGTGTATTTCAAGGACACGCAGTCACTTTAATTTTAATGATTGATTGAACTGATTGAAGGTACTGGTAGCCTTTTTTCACAAGGTTATTAGTTTGTTGTTCTATCCTTTTATTTACTTCATCATCAACAACTTCATCCTGAACTTGGTCCACATGCTGTTCTTCGTGGTTTGATTCTTCTTCTTCTTGTGTTCTTCTTGCCTGGTCTTGGAGGTCGTAGCAACGAAATAAAGAAGAAAGTTGATCACTTGAGCTTACCACTGAATTGTCAGCCATTTTGAAATGAAGAGCAGAAAGCACAGCGAAGGAGTAAAATATTATTTTTCTTTATTTTGATTGGTCAAAAAGCTAAAGCTGCGGCGATTTAGGAGCAGAAGTCGGATTAGTTCAACTTTTTGATCTGCGCTACAGCGCATTGATTTGCGCCGAGTCAGCGGCAATTTCTGTGTTGCGTAAAATGAGTCGGCGCTTTTTGCGCAATAGCGATAAAAGCGCTAAATGGAAACCACCGTTAAGACAGGAACAATGAATTAAAAGTTTTGCGCGAAATAGGCAACAATAATATAACAACCGTAACTGCCAGGCAGGAAGGCAGGAAGGCAGACAGGAACACAGGCAGATCGTGACTTTGCCTTCAATTAATACAATTGTTAGAACATTTTTATCAAAAATAATCTGTAACATAAAATATATGTACAGAAATCTACGATCAATATAGATTAAAGACAATGTGAAACCGTTGATCATAATATGTCCGTCTTAAACTTTTTTCAAAAAAAAAACTCTTAAAAACTTTTCCCGTCCATCTTTTAGTTAAGTTCTGTCAGACGTTATTGTTTTTAGACACTGTTAAACGAGAATCTGTTTATCAATTGAATTAAATGAAACAATTTTTTAAACATTTTATGTCAAGAGTGAGTAATAGCAAATATCAGGTAGAAAACCTATAACATAATTTTTAAAGGGTTTGTGGACGCAGGGTGGGCGGTATCTACAGAGGTAAAGTTTACAAAAAAGAAGTAAAGAGTAAGCACGAAAAGAATTATAAAACAGGTAACTGAACATTACCAAGGGTTGCTTTGTCTTTTACAACTCCTCGAACATCGAATGATATCATGATGAATGTAATATTTTTAAGGTGAATGTTTTGTACGAGTTATATTATATTTCATTCATTTTAAATGAACAAGATGTTTATGTTGAATTGAACTTGCGCATATTTAAAATGGTCTGAAACTATCAAGTTATTTCTCCTAGTCACGCCCTTTTAAATTTTTAATTAAATTTTAATTTTAAATCATATTTCTTCTTATTATTATTATTATTATTACTACCATTTTTACCTAGGATAGCCTCTTATAAATGAGTGTTCTGAACGTTAAGCAGAAATGATAGATTAACACTTCAATAGCTCTGGCATGACTCCACCGGAGTTTGAACCCCAAGACTTTCCGCACTGGAGGCGAACGCTCTACCACAAAGCCACCAGTCGGATTTGTTGACTAACAAGAGCTTGGGAAACCTTTTTTATTGAAATGAATTACTCCCGCCGTTTTTCGAAGTGTTCATGTTTTTGAGACATTTAATTGGTTGATTTTAATCATGTGATTATCCTATTTTTCCTGCCAAAACGGTTAATAAGCCAATAATATCTTGCCAGTAAAAACAAGCAGGCATAAAAGAGAGTTGGTAAAAATATTATTCAGTTGCACAAAGTTTAGTAACTATACTGGTAGCCTTGTTTTAGAACGTTCACTTCTAGTGCGGGAGGTCGCGGATTTAAATCCCGACCAAGTTAGGCCAGAAACTATAAAAGTGTGATCTATCATTTCTGCTTAATGCTCAGCATGAATAAAGATTGATATCTTAAGCTGGTTGTCTTGTTGAGCGATTGATGTGCTTGTACGACTTTCGTAGCTCACATGGGAGTTTTGAAAACACTAGAACCCCCTTCCCAGGAGCATTCCTGTTTGTAGTACCAACAGAAACTGAAGAGTCCATCCTGAGTATATAATTTCAATCATATATATCACCAACTAAATATTTGGAAATGTTTGGGGAGTTTATAAAATATATAATTCAATGCAATTCAATACAATTTTTTTTCACATAATAATATTTGCTAAACTGAAAATATTCAACGCTTGTATTATAACTTTTAGAGGCATTTTGTATTCACTAATAAAAGGTGGAGTAAAAAGGAAAAGAAGAAATTGACAGAAAACTTACTAGGCAAAAAATAAAATCGGTAGAAATAGGTGGTAGGTACAAAAGTCGGAAAAAAAATTTGATCCGCATTGCGCCTAAATATTGTCACTTTTTATTCTCCAAAAGGTTTGAAAGTTATACAGCTGATTTGAAATTTTAGTGCGAATTTGTTGTACAGCAAAGTTAATACGCTATTAAACAAAAGTTACAACAAACCAGCTTTCCTACAGAAAGATGACTGGTTTATCTGCCCATCAATTCTCTAATATTGTACACTGTGACTGGATACAACTTATGTAAAATGTTTTCCATTGCTATTAGAGGTGAATTGGCAACGAGAATACACTACGAAACTCCCATAGCGCATCGTCTCCTTAGTGGACACTCAATAAAGTGAAAACTTTCACTGATTCAGCGTAAACGTTTTAACTGAATGTAACCATAAGGAGTATGTAATCAAAATATTTTTTGTTTATGGTTTTCTCGTGATCTCTTTAAAGATAACTACAATCCGTATTCCAAGAACCGAGGTAATGCTTCAAACTGGGTGGAATTTCAGATCACCTCTCTCAAAAGTTTTAGACAAAACGGTTTGCGAGGCTAGAGATTTCACTGTGCTAAGGCCAATAAGAGATTTTAGAATAACATTCCTTTAGCAAAATGTTTAACAGCTGTGTTTTTATAGATGAGAAACAGAGGAAATATTAGGAAACACATACAAGTGAGTGTTGATACAAAGGCCAATATCGATTTTTTTTGTTTGAACTTAAACGTTGATACTGTATTCCATCAATCAAACCAAACTTCCATATGGCTAAAACACACTACAAAATGTATGTCTTTTTTGTAACGTTAGCTTAAAAAATAAACAAATCTAATTTATAAGCTTAAAGAAAATTACAACCTTTAATTGATTCACTTTGAACGCTGTCCCTGAAACATGGTCTTGATTTCTCTTTGTTTTGGTTTAACATTCGGGGAAATTATTTAAGTAAATAAAAAATGTAAAAAAACATCGGGTAGTAGCTAACTAAGAACTTAAAAAGTGGACCGATTTTTAATAACTGTTGTTCAAGAATTACACAACGATGACGTTGAGAATTGGATATTTATTATTTTTTTTTAACTAAGGTCTTCGTCCTCTTTAATAATTGATTTCTTTCTTTTGCAGACGAGGTACCCTAAACAGTTAACAATACTAACCACACACTCCGCATTCGAACTTGCATTGTGGGACAAGCTAAAGTTGAAAAATCAACGTACTAATTTGAAAATCTCTTGGGAACAAAATTCCTATAATGGTTCTATAAATGGCACGCATTAAGTTTGACAGTTCATTCAATAAAAGTTTGTTTATGTCTTTAAAACACCGGTTACTTAAAAATACTGGTTGCAGTAAAATACCGATTTACACAAAAACACTGGTAATGCTAATACCGCTTACACTAAAATACCAGTTACACGAAAGTACCGGTTACACAAAAGTACCGGTTACACAAACACACTGGTCATGCTAATACCGCTTACACTAAAATACCAGTTACACGAATGTACCGGTTGCACAAAAGTACCGGTTACACAAAAGTACCGATAACACGAAAAAAACGGTTACGCTAAATATCAGTCAAGATAAAACACGGAGAAACAAGTGATCATGTTATTCGAGGCTTAATAAACCATTACTGTGAAGATAAATTTCGGCGTTCCAAAGATAAGTCTAAAATGGATTAACTCAGAATTTATTTCGATAAAAGATACCCTCACCTCCGGGATTTTCACTGAGGTAGAATCTATCGTGCAGCTCCCCTTTTCAAAAAACAAAAATTATAAATATCACCAACCTTCCTGTCTCTAAAGTTTGTTTTTTCGGTTAATTTAAACATTGCTGTTGTAAATTCCTCATAACACTGAAAAGTCAGTTCCAAAGTATACTATAAAGCATACTATAACGAAACTTTATGAATTTTTATCACCTTTTGATCGTTAGAAAGTTATAAATATTTCACAAATCAAGATAGAAAACAATATTCGTGAACTCTTGTGTAAATCAAGAAAACTGCGTTTTGTTATCACATCCTATACAAATAAATGCATGCTTTATCTAAACAGAAAAAAACTATTTTGTTTTCCAAATATCCCAAGATTTTGATAAATGGTGCATTGTGGAAACAAAACTCACATTATTTTTCTTATCTATTTTATATCTGTTAGCAAACAATAAGCCACATTGTGTTTTCTTTTTTATTATTTATTAGTTTATAATAGTTACATCTTCTTCAAGAATTATGTTGTTGAATTTATAAAGAAAAGAAAGCAGCCAAAACAACCAGGTGTCCAAAGTAAAGTAAAAACAGGAAAACGCTGCGCGTATTAACAACCGCGGTGACAAGAGCATAACCGTTCCTTTCGTGGTAACAGCGATGCTACAGCGAATTGGCTTAAGCAAAATCTTTTCAATAGGTAAGTTTAAAAATTGCTTTCAATGAAGTCCAATGATTTGACAATACTTGCAATTGATTAACGACGATTCGTCGCCATGATCTCTTGATCACTGAGACGTTCATCGTTGACAAAAGGCATGAGAATTTTGTAAAATAATGGTTTTGTAAAAAGCATGAGTGGTGTACGATGTTCTGTTATGTCCTGGATAAGGTCGTTGTTATTTTACATGATTTGTTCTAACCAATTAAAACGTAAACAAAAGTTTTATAAAATACAAAATATAGTTTTTAGGGTATGTTTTCAAATAACGAAGGATACAGAACTTCTCAGGCTCAAGGACAGCTGGTTGGGGTTGTTATCTCTGTAATATTTGGTAATGTCTTGACGACCGTTAACAATGAAAACAATATCTTGAAATATAAATGCTTAAATCAAGAGTTCCGGCTACTCAATGTATTGTCATTTCAATACATTTGTTAGGAATTTATTCAAATAACGAGAGATACAGAACCAAGGTCTTTTAAATCTTACACTTCATTACTTATAATAAAAGCTACTTTAGGAATCATCCTAACCTCTTTGTTCTCCTTACTGAACTATCTTACTACAGTTTCAATTTCCATTTATGTGGGATACAATAAGACATTTCTCTGTACATGTTTGAACTTAATCTCATTCTTGAACGTAATTTCAAGGTTCTGCGCAAATTTTCAGTTGAAACGGTTATTTGCATCCCTCTTTTATGTAGATGGTTTTTCATGAAAATCGTCAGGTCGTAAATCTTACTTTGGTTGGTAATCATTTCATGACAAAGTTTAATAATTATGTGGAAAGTTTCCAGTTCATGCGGTTTGTACTCCCTAACCTCTCTGCTCTGCATTTGTTTCTGCATTTTCGGACGAGTATACTCAGTGTTACACAAAGGTTGATACTTAGCTTTAGCAGCAACTATATCTCTGAATAAAGTTAAGGAGAACATGCGATAAACTTTTCCAATGTTGCCTGTGTTTGCTTTACAACACGTTTTTGCAAACGTTCTTGTTGTCTTTTATGGTTTTATTTTTTATCACACACCAGTTGAAGAGGAAGTTGAAGCTGATTCGTAGTACTACTGTGTCAGATGTGAAGTCTGATCCTGCTCCAACTATCCAAGATTTAAGATCATCAAGATTTTTTTCTCTTTGCATTTTCATTTCTCGTTCTTTTCTTTTATTCCGTCGAGCAAGTTTTTCATCGTGTAAATTGATAGCACTGTCTTATATGATAATACATTTCTGTTGGCAAACTCTTTAATTTGTGTAATTTAAGCATGCAAGCATCACACTGGAAATTTATATTCATCATTTCAAATATATGTATATTCTACTATAATGACAAGCAATTATCAATCACTAGCCGTCTTTTCTGTGGTGTTGTAGAGTCAATAATAAGTCATTGCATAAACAAAATTACATCCACTAAAATGAAACTGATAAAACGAAAGAACGTTTTTAAGTATATTTTGTCACCATTTTTATGGCCATCTTATTGAAGTCTTACAGAGACCAAGTAAACGTCTTTGTGACGTATTTTATAGTTGAAAGACGCCCGAACAAGTTAAAGACGAGAAAAGCCGTCTTTATCATTACATTTATCAAGCCGTACATCATAATACATTATAAAAAATTAACATACCAGTTTGCCACAGTAAAATATCTAAAGTGGAAACTAAACGCGTGCTGATTCAATAAGTTTAGTTGATCTTGATACAGATTTTTAAATTGACGTGATAAACGAGTTTGAGTTGTAAAACTAGCTTTTTAAGTTTGATCAAAACTGACACACTCTCACTCGTTCAAGGTTCGAATGAATACGTGAAGAAAATTCCTATAGATTTATATACCGTGAGATTTTACAAACTTTCTTATTTTCCTCAGGGTTATAAAGTGGTGTGATATTTTTTTTCTTTTATTATATTAAATACCGCACAGTACGAATAATAACATAAATCGAGAAGTCAAGGTGTCTTTACACTGCGTCGTCGCCTTGCTTAAGTTTGCTGTGGGTAAACCAACAAAACTGGAGATACGCAGCGTATCCGTATGTCTGAAAATTTAAACGAAAAGAAACTAAATGAACCATAGCAATTTAACTAATTTGGAAAAGACTAAAGAAATTATTTGTTTGGTACATGGTCATGTTCAGTGCACTCAAGTTATCTGCGACTTTCTCGGTCCATAACACCTTTTTCAACAAGATCAATGCCCTAAAACTTATATCCCCGTATATGTAGTTAGAAGCGAAATATTATTTCACATTCATTCATAGCACTTTTAATTGCTGCCCTCTTATATGGGGATTTTTAAGTAGAACTCTACTTCATAAAATTAATAGGGTTCATAGTAGAGCAAATAGACTTTTATGCAGCATAGTTGAAAATGAGCGCAGGATCAGCATTCATTGCAAGTTTTGTCGAACTTTGTTAAGGAAGGGTTTTCAAAACGAAAGTAAAATAGAATCCCTCCTACATGAATGATGTTTTCGCATTAAGAGAGACTGCATATAGTTTCCGTGCATCAAGTTCTCTCGAAAGGCGTAGAATTCGTACAACAAAGCATGGCTTACAGAGTGTCTCCTATATGGCGTCTAAATTGTGGAAGAAGCTTCCTAACTGCCTCTTCGTTTTCTCTTTTTTTTAAAAAAAACGGGTTAAAAACATTCCGTGTATTCAGTGTAGGTGCTGTCTGTGCTACATATATTTACAACCAGGGATATATGAATTGATTTATATATATTATTCTTAATCTTACTTTTGACTATATACTTTTTATTTTACAATAGTCGACTACACCAATTAATAATACACCAATTCGACACGACTGGACCGCGCTCGGAATTGGAAGTTTGGACTCTAATTACCTTGGTTAGAAAAATTAGCGCGGGTCATTTTTTTCACCTTGAGAAAACGAAGTATAAACATCACATTACTAGCTAATCGCCTTCATTGTTTGTATTATCTTACTTAATTGCTGCAAAATAAATTATGATATGATATCTCGTATGAATGTGGAAGAGCTTAAAAAGTATTTAAGACTGCGGGCATTAAAAGTTACTGGAAGGAAAGAAGAGCTCAGATGGCTGTTACAAAGTCAGACCATTGTTATTTTATGGTTTGGACGCCCCATAGTCATATTATTGAACATATTAATTTTGACAGTCAAAAGTGGTTTTTGACCAAACTTGAACTGGTGGAATACTATCAGGAGCATTACTTGAGGACAATTTACAACAGTTAAAGTGGTTGATTGCAGGAAAGAGGGGAAACATGAAAGCACATTTAAAATTCATTTTTTTTTGCAAAAAATAGGTAGCACTATCAACAACATTTTCTGTAAGTAATAAACGTCACCTTTTACTTTCTTACACTCTTGTAGTTGGTATGATCCTTTTGAAATTTTCCTAAGGATCCCAGGTTCAAATCCTGGCAGGAGTTGTTTGCTATATTATGTATAGGCTTAATATAAAACAAAGTGACTAAAACAAAGAAATGAAATACATGCTTTATGCATGTTTTATGCCAAAATAATGTAATTTATTATCTTTATAGCTATAAATATAACTGTTTTTTTCAAAAAATTTGAACCAGTTGGTTATGTTGTTTTTCTTCTTCTTTAATTTCGGTTTGATCAACAGAGGCTTCAAATTACAGAGAGCATCACAGGTTTTCACAATATCATCCACATGGTGTAGCATGGTAATAGGTAAAACATTCTTTAAAATACGATAAAATTTTATATGATTTATTGCACGTTCAACATGTATTCTTAAGTTAGCGATCTCTTTAGTCTTTGAACATTCAGACATGGTCATTTGACTTTTGACTCTAGCAGCAGGGGGGACACTCAGGCTGCAAAACCGTAACATAAGCTCTTCTCTAATTTGAAACCCACGATCTGCCATGACTTCATCATCACGTTCCAACAGATCATAGAATCCATTGTCAGTTGTTATAAATTTATCTGATGATCTGCCACCATAACAATCTGATAAGAAAGATATAAACCCACTGGGTGTTATTTCAATCAGAAATTTGATTGTGTTGTGGTGTTTATAATCTGACCAGGTGGATGCCTGATTAATTAAAGACTTCGGCCGCCCTATGAATACTTCCGCACAATCAATGATTACACGACATCTGCGATGACCAGCCTTGATAAAAATTTCTGGAAGATGATCTCTAATTGCTTCCCTCGGTAACCGTACAACAAGGGCATTTCCTAGAATTTTACACATAAGTTTGATCCATGTTGTAAATGTGTTAGAGCAAATTGCAGTTGAAATCCCAAACATATCTGCAAGATGCTCATTTAAAAGACCAAGACGTAACCGCATCAATGTCAGAAGCATTTCATCACGATAAGGTAATTTTTTTGTCTTTGGTACCAGTGTGGTTGTACGGTTAACTATTTTGGTGCATCTTTTCATTCTCTTTGAACCTCTCCAGTTCAAAATTTTAATTTTGGCAAGAAAGGTGACAGGAAAGAAAACACAAGATTAAACAAAGCTACATAGGATATTCCAGTGTAAAAATTCATCTTTGCATCTGTTTTTATTTTTCTCCAAGTGAATGCACTTGTGTCTTTTGGGGCTCTTTTAACTTGGAAGGACAGTTTATTGACCTTGCTAATTAATGAAGTAATCAAAGAGCTTTTATTAGTACATCCTTCACACTTGGAGGCATGTGGCGTTGAAGCATAAGAATGATCAAATGACAGCGGGGACGTAAGTGTATCACAGTCAACATCCATAGGTGGATCTGGTTGGGGCTCATCAGATAAGTTCTCAACTTCCTTTTCTTTTAACTTAGGTGGTGGAGGTGGATGACGAAAAATCACTTTTTTTGTGGAAGTTCATAGCCCATTTTAAGTGATGGGTTTGGGTGAGTAACAGTTGGTTCTCCATCAACAAAATGTTCAGAACATACTCGGTCACTGGCACAAGGTTTCCATTCTGATTTATCTCTATTAACCCTTCGTAAAGCAATGATCCACTTCTTTCGTTTTTCATAATTTCTTAACACACTAGGGAAACAGTATAACTTATAGGGAGGATTTAACCAACATCCACACTCCTTTCTAGTTTTTCCCTCGTGAACAGAACATGATTCAGCTCTCCACTTATAAATCCTGGCTTTGCTGTTACAACATCCATTAACTTTGAACCTCCCATATTTAAAAGTCACAAATATAATTCTGCGAAGAAGAAGAATCAACTGCACAACTTCACCGGCGGTAGTGTTTACTTTTTTGACCAAACTAATTAGAGACCATGCCCCAAACCGCGTTAAGATTCATAATGGCAGAATGATATGTCTAATTGGTGTATTAGCCTAAGGTTAACCTATTTTAAGCCACATTTTTTAAAGTTTGTAGCCCATTTTATAGTAGTATATTTTATGTAGCCATTCGCGTTAGAGATATATGCCATGCTGTGAATTTGCAAAATTTAAAATGGAAGTATATTCTAAAACGAATTGTAACATCTATATACAGTAACCTTATGATTAGACTCTGTATGTGAAATTAGTATTGAAAAATGTTTCCGAGAATGTATTCACCTTTTCAATGTGTTTCGTCTAGCTAGCGTCATTTTCATCCTGTAATACCAAATCGATTCTTGCTGAGTATTAAAATTCCTATGAAATGAGTGGTCACATAATACATTTTTGAAAAATTGCTTAGTCAGCATTTTTAGACCACCATAGCGGATTTTTGACCATGAACGAAAACCGGAATGTAGGTTTTTTTACAACCTGGGACATAAGCTTCAGAATCAAAGACAGAAAAACTAGACGTTGATGCTTATACGGACTCAACCTCGTCCCCAGGATTCTTTTTTCTCTTTCTTGCAATTAAGAAATAAAACTGACAAATACAAAAAACTAATTGATTCGAAAAAACAAGTTTTATATGCCTAAAATTTATGTTTATACAAAAACTTGACCCATTTAAACACTTGTATAAACTGGAGAGGATAGATGAATGGATTATGTAGCCGCAAAGTTGCACTAAATTAAAAAAACTTTTAAGACATACCGTAATGCTTCGAATAAACGCCCGGGGCGTTTATTAAATTTGTTGACATTTTGGGGGGGGCGTCTATTCGAGGGGGGGGCGTTTAAAAGAGGGGGGCGTTTATTAAATTTTTTACACTTCGTCTCTTTTGCAGTTTTGAAGGATACCTATAATATATATCATCACAACAGAAAATAAAAGATATTCACATGTTTTAGAGAATGAACTTCAAAAGCGAAAAACTAAATTTCCAACCTTAAAACTAAGATTTAGGAAAAAGGTAAGTAAGTAACTATACTTTTACTATCGCCTCGAATAAATGCCCCTTATGAGGGAGGGGCGTCTATTAGAGGGGGGCGTCTATTAGAGGGGGCGTTTAATAGAAGGGGGGCGTTTGTTCGAATCATTACGGTAGTTAACAACAAAATCTGTACAGATTGATTACATCTCTTATATTCTATCGATAGGTCAAACTGTATCCAAGGACTAGTATTTAATATTGATTGATTGGAACGCAACTGGCACCATACTTTAATTATGCATTCACAAAGCTGTCACTCACAGACAGCCATTAATCACTACTTCTAAAGGCTGAAATACACGGTACACGGTAAGTTTAATTAGACCAGTTAATTGTAAAAAAGTTATCGTGTAAACAGAAAAGACTAAAAACTGAAATTTAAAAAGAAAAAAATAGTGAAGGCGGAACTCCTTTGTTTCGAAGTTGCTTTAAAAGTTAAACATTGTGGCGTTGTGTTTTTAAAAAGTGACGGCTTGTTTTTAAAAAGTGACGGCTTGTTTTTAAAAAGTGACGGCTTGTTTTTAAAAAGTGACGGTTTTTTTTTAAAAAGTGACGGCTTGTTTTTAAAAAGTGACGGCTTGTTTTTAAAAAGTGATGGCTTGTTTTTAAAAAGTGACGGATTGTTTTTAAAAAGTGACGGTTTGTTTTTAAAAAGTGACGGCTTGTTTTTAAAAAGTGACGGCTTGTTTTTAAAAAGTGATGGCTTGTTTTTAAAAAGTGACGGATTGTTTTTAAAAAGTGACGGCTTGTTTTTAAAAAGTGACGGTTTGTTTTTAAAAAGTGACGGCTTGTTTTTAAAAAGTGACGGATTGTTTTTAAAAAGTGACGGTTTGTTTTTAAAAAGTGACGGCTTGTTTTTAAAAAGTGACGGCTTGTTTTTAAAAAGTGATGGCTTGTTTTTAAAAAGTGACGGATTGTTTTTAAAAAGTGACGGTTTGTTTTTAAAAAGTGACGGCTTGTTTTTAAAAAGTGACGGCTTGTTTTTAAAAAGTGATGGCTTGTTTTTAAAAAGTGACGGATTGTTTTTAAAAAGTGACGGTTTGTTTTTAAAAAGTGACGGCTTGTTTTTAAAAAGTGACGGCTTGTTTTTAAAAAGTGACGGCTTGTTTCCTTCGAATTCGTGATGCTGTGGACAGTTACGGTGCATTTGTAAAAAAGAAAAGTTTCACAAAAAGCTAATTTAAACTGATCGTGTAAACAGGGGTATAATCTGCGTTAAAGTCTACAATCTTTTAATCTTCAATTAATTGCTCCAACTTAACTTATCGCGTATTACAGTCTTAAGACTGGTGAAAGAACCAACCTACCAAAGCTTCTTAAAATGCAATCGTTTTTATCGTTGTGATAAAAGCTATATATAGAATAAGCTCTTTTGGTAAAATGATTTGTTCTCAGGCAATTTTAAGAGAATGTTAAACAGAACTCTGATAAACAATTAGACTGTTTCATAGAGAAAACTTCTATAGGAGCTGTTAATGTTGGAAAACACAATCTACATTTCCTGTCACAGATAGACAAATGAAAGTAGCGTACTATTTAGTCATTATTGTTATTATTATTATTATTATTATTATTATTATTTTAATTATTTACCCAGGATGACCTCTTCAACGAAATCCATTGACGTTGTGATGCAACGTCAAAAAAATTAACAAAAAAGACATAGTTTTTATTACAAAAACTTAAAATAGACAATCGTTCTTTCTTTAATTTAGCTAAATGTTTGGAAAGTTTATCAGTGCACGCTTCTTTAAAAGCCTCTTCCAAAAGATAAACATCTTATCCTGAAAAACAAATCGTAACCACAAGCATTTGGAAAAGGCGTTTCTATGCAAGTAACTTGGTAATGTTTGCAGCGAACTTAGGACTTAATTTCAGAATTTAATAGTACGTTGTGACATAGATATAACATTTCTCTTTGTGACATTGGTTGAGACTGCAGAAAATTAATTTTGTAAGTAAAAATTGTTTTGAACTTTGTAGTGAATGTTTCTTACCTTTGTTTTTTAGGCATAAATCTTTAATCTGGAAAAACTTTAATGTGATAACGTTTTGCCATGTATGCTAACATGGCATATAAGAATGTTGTATGATGTTGTATTTGCTGTTACTTTTCATATACATGTATGTTGGTTCCCCGTTGCAATCCAAGACAAAAATATTGACAAAAAGGAAGTTATTTTGTCATTTTTCAAATATGGACAAAGGCTTCACACGGTGAATGCTCCACAATGGCAGGCTGCACAGGTGCTACTTTTGCACAGACATTGGTCAGGTAGTCACCGTTGAAAGGTTGATAGTCACATTTTCTACCCTCCCGCACACCAAAATAATCCACGTCATGTGTAACCTAATTTTTAAATAAATTTGTAGCAGTAGTAGAAAATAATTGTTTACAAAATTTCTCTCTTTTATACGTTTTCGTTAAATCTCTAATATAATATTTTTTTTAAAATTTGTTCTTTGAAGGATTTCTGGACAAGTGGGGCGATAAAGAATTAACAATTTCCCATCAAACTTATACTCTCAGGGTTTTTCCAGAACAAAAAAAAGATTGATATAGATTTCAACGTTATTCTTATCGTATCGTATCCCTGTGTAATACTTTGCACTAGTAATGGCAAAAATTAAATTACAATTTGCAAGCAGAAAGATGAACTCGACTAAAAGTCTAACAGTCAGAGGATTTGCTCCTCTAAAGAATATGCTCAAAATAACACGATTATTTCTTTTTCGAGGAGTGGCCATAAATGGAAAAAAATGGAACGAACAAAGAATAGGCAAGAACTTCTAAGGTGAACTACCTTAAATGGATAAAATTACATGTGGATTTAATTTCGCGGTTAAGCCCTTCCTCGTAAATTTGGGCGTGGATTTAATGTCACAGACAAGGGAAAGAAGGTGTTTTAAAAAAAATCAAATTTTAAGCATAATTTGGATCAACGTTTTTTTCATTGACGTCTATCTGGCCCGTGTTCTGGGTAAGAATTGACGGTAAGAATGTTTTTAACACTGGTTTCAAGCATTCAAGAAATGTGAAAAGTACATTTAATCAGGTGGATAATGCAATCGCATTTATCATGTAAATAAATAAAGAATATCATAAAAATGATTAAAAATTATGTCTGTTTTACTCTACCACTACCAAAAAATAAGTTTTTCAAAATTTAATTTCGCGGTCGGCCAAATTTTTATTGACTTTGCATCGCCGCGAAAACCGCGAAATTTAATGCACTCGAAATTTTATCCTATGGTAGCTAGACATTGCAACTAAAGTCTAGCTAGTTCACCTAAACTTATGCCTGCGGACAGACCAACATTTCTTTCATCGAGATAAAGCTCCTCACCTGTTCGACTCTGTACAATCTAGTGTGACTGGAGTGACAAGTGGAGTCGACAAAATTTTCGTCACTTTTGTCCGACGAAAATTTTGTCCATTTTGGATTTTTCTTATTGATTTCCGCCAGCGAAGGCGGAATCTTTAAAATCGCCTGAGGAGATAGAGAGATAGAGAGATAGATAGATAGAGACAGCTCAGCTAGGCTGGACGCCCGAAGCTTATCCAGGCTAAAGATTTTTTCTGAGAACGAGGCTAAAATGAGTTTTAAGCCAATAAGAATCCTAACAGTGCAACAGGTTGTTTTATTATCCAATGAACAATACTTTATTTTAAAGTTTATATGCTATCGAAAGTTAAACCTCGTGCAGTGTAGCATAATGAAGATCGTCTTATAATGCGCCATCTTTGATGTTACGTCATTTCTTTCTGTACAATTTTTCAAGCACGTAGATTAAAGCTATATTCAGCAGAACTAATTAATTATTCATGAATTTTATTTTTTATTTATTGAGTTGTATTTTAACATTGCAGGTTAGTTACAATAATAATTGAGAATACTCAATGATTTGTTTACCCCATAATTCTCCGTTTTCAAGATCAACTTCAAATTTTAAAATCTTTTAGGCTAATGGCGGAAATCTTCAAGCCCCTGGGCTTCTTGTTTCTTATCAAAAACTTCAATCAGCTAATATACAGGTGAAAACAAATACCACAAACATTGTATATCCTTAGCAAACCTATATTTTTGAAATAAATATAGCATCAAGGTATTTTACAAGTGTAATTTCGTAAAATCTATAAGATCAGTTTTTTTTCTACGCTACAGTTTCTTCATTTTCTGATCATTCGGTTGATGAATACGATACGATACAAGGTTTTTTTTCCCTTGGTTTAACCACTTCACTACAGATCTCGATTTCTAACGATTCTGATGCCGTCTCGTATATGATTGGCGGCTTTTTTCTTTTATCCTTTGGTTTGACCACTTCGCTATCATCTTCATCTTTGTCTTGTTCAATTATAAAGTTTATATCATCACATTCTTCGTCTTCTGAATATATTTTTTGTGATTCGTAACCATATGAATATAATGATGTAACGACGTTCTTCATTTTTTGATGTGTAATGAAAGGTGTACTTTTAAACGTTAACATTAGAGGAATTGCTAAACCCCTGCTGGACTCGGAGATGGCCGATATTTTGTACTTTGGACTGATTCTTCGATTTTTCCATTTTCTTCTTTCAAGAAGAAAAATCTGTGTCTGGATATCTCTCTAGGAAATGTCCTACTGTTGTTAGTTGTGAACGCTGTCCAACAAATGCTTTGATCGCACAGCTATATGGATCAATTTTTGGAGTCGTCGTTAGTTTCTATCTCCACAGAAACTGAATATCCCTGTTTAAACTCAGTCCAAGTAGTACTTCGCCTTCATTCAAAGTTTGTACAATGAATGGTTTTCAAATCAAGTGGCAATTCAGTTGAAACAAGGCATTGATCCTGCGGTTGTAAAGATTTCCTCAAAGTTGTCAGAATTAAAACCATTGCACGCATCCTGGATCGTTCAGCTTTACCACCATTTAAGCAACGAAGCAGAAATGATCATCAACGGGTTCGATGCAGCTGGAATTACAGAAGCCGTTAAAAACGCACAATCTGTTGCGGAGATATAGTTGAAAACATGTTTAGACGCATGTAAATTCTGTCAGAAGTAATGACTGGCAATCCTGATTGCCTTTCATTTTGTTCTAGGATTCTCTCTCTATTGATTTTGTTGCCTGTGTGTGAGTGTTTTGACTAAGCAATGTAGTATAATTTTCGTGCTATCCCATTCTTACATCAGTGTACCAGTTTGCTTTTTTCCATCTCACCTATCTAATTAATTTATTTATTTTCGATTCCCTTATTTATTTATTTGTTTTTGTATAATATGTATAGAAAAAAAAAAAAAAAAATTACCTAATTTATTTATTACCTATTTTAAAATTTCATTTATTACTATTTTTTGTTTCAACAGGTCCTACATTGATACTAGGATTGTAAATATTTCTGACGTAGTCAACCTGTAAAATTATAATTGTTAATAATAATAATAAAAAAAGGAATTGTTCTTTAAATGCTTGTGATTGTTTTTTTCTTGAAAATACCTCCCAAAAGCCTAAAAGTTTTATACCTTAAGGTAAGAAGGATTTACTTTTGGTTTGCTCATGCTTGTGATTAAATTGAGTTTATTGCTTGGATCTCGATAAAAAGCATTCCAAGTCAGTGAGATTTTGAGTCCTTTGCATGAATCTCAATAAATTTTGTTGTAAAAGGACCAGTTGGTTGCCTATAAAATTCTATCAACAGAGTATAACCTATATGAGTTTTCGAAATATATATGTAAATTTTTAAAATATTAGAAAATTTGCTTTTTGACAAATTTATTCGTCGGACAAAATTTTCGTCGGACAAAATTTTTCGTCGGACATAATTTTCGTCACCAAAGAAAAATGTCGTCACTTTTGCCCGACAAAGTTTTGTTCGATAAGGTATTAAATAAGATATTTTTTGTTGCTAGCTAAAAACTACTTAGATGTAGCTAAAGAGCTAGCTAAAATATTGATGTACCAAACTGAGTAAAAGCTTTAAAAGAATGGGAATAAATACGGCTAGCTATAGCTAGCTAGCCGTATTTATTTAGCTAGCAGAATGCTGCCTCGAAATCTACGTTCCTAGCTAAAATCTTAAAATTGGTTTGTTTAAGATTTTTACATGGCTAGAAAACGTGATATATTCATCTTAACATGTGAAAACATAAAAAATATATATTCCTATATATACAAAGTATTTAGAAGAGAGAAAGGTCAAAAGAAGACCTAAAAACCTCACAACACTTCCAAACCAAGATGGCCTTCGTAGCATGTCTTCGATTTTTCGGGTTCTGCCGTGATTCCAACCATTTTGAACAGAATACGACTATTATTAAAGAGATAATTCTTATGATGATGAACGCAGCTAGGTAGCTACACCTTTTATTACTGTTATGAAAACTTATTCTGCAGAATAAAATTGCTAATTAATTTTTTTAACTGAAAGGTAACGACAGACTGTTTCCTGGTATTTCTTTTTAAACCGAAGTTTTAATGGAGAATGGTATTACGCCTATATGCGTGTGCAACATGATTTACCTGTACTGAGGGCTCAGCCTGGCATCACGATTAATTTTTTTAACTTTCACGGAAATTTATTTAGCTTACGTTGCGGGAAAATTACTTTTTGAAAAATATGTTACACCCGCAACACTATAATGGTGTGTGCGCTTCACTTGATTTACGAAATACTGCATACCTGTACTAAAATGCTTCATCTGAATGTGTAAAACAGTTGGCGGCTCCTATTAGGCGCTCCAACGAACATTCAACGACAGGGCGCACAGTTACTTGTGGCTTAACCCGGCGTTTCGACGCCGGATCCCCCGGCTAATCTGAATAAAAGTCGTGACAATATCTTTACTTTTTCTGTTGCTGAAACATAAAATTTCTAACCGCTCAATTTCCGCTACTGTTGATCGCATAAATTAACGTATTACGTATGACGTGTTTGCATAATCTAGCGATGTATTAGCCAAAAACGCTCAACGATACCAGGGTATTTTTCGCCGTCATCTCTCGTATCGAAAAGGCAACAGTCCCTGGGGACGAGGGTGATTTATATCGTACGGACTTCAAATAAATAACTTTAATGAAGAAATTTCCCCAACAAACGAGACTTACCTTAAGTTGAAGTTTGTTGATAATTTTATGAGTAAATTATTCCCAAGATGGATGAGAGTTAGTTTAAAAACAGTCCTTAAACTATTCTTAAATATTATGTAATTCTTTTTTAAAAGTTGTTGTGGCTTGTTAATTTAAGCTTAAAATGTCAAGTGAAATAAGTTACAGCCACATTCTTAGCAAAGACCACTAAGATAACTGCGGTAGCTCTTACACATGTAAAAAGCAACAAAAAACTCACAAGTTAGCTAGGTACTTGGAATGTTAAGTTTGAAGCTAACATAAGCTAGCTACAGCAGCTAATAGCTGGTCAGTTGAATAAAACTGGAGACTTAGCTATAGGTATAAAGAACATGGCTACATATTTATAAATTCTGAGCTAGCTAGCTATTAGGTTGTTGTTGGTGTGGTTGGCTTTATGATGCTATCTAACAAACATGTCTCCCATCAATAATATCATCAAAACTAAAAAAAAGCATAAACAAACCTTTGAAACCTTGCTATAACTTCATTTACATATCATGCCCTTTTTCAAATGTTTTTGTAGATTTATTTTGAAGGCAAGGGAAGACAAATGCTTAAAAAGGACAGCCATCTTTTTTGCAAACACAATTTCCGTTACTTTGTGTGGTTTGTTAAATGAAGTTCTAGCACAGAACTTCATTTAACAAACCACACAAAACTGGCAGCTTTTGACGACAAAGAAGACATATATTTTACGGCAACATCAAAGATTTTTTTCGGCAACATCAAAGGAAAATAAGCATATCCACTTTGCCTGTTACAAACAGACAGACACAGTCTCTGTATTATTATAAGAGATTATTCCCAGACTCCTGAGAGTGAAGTGAGATTTCACAGTTGACCGCCAGTGAGTAACTAGTTGTAGTGGAATATGTTAAAAAATATAAATAGTAATACAGGTCATTTTCTTGTTATTGTGAATCCTTTATTTACATTCAGAATATTTCACCATTTACAAGGTTATAGCGACAGTTTATGCTCTCTGGGTTGAAGACAATAACAACTATCGGTTTATGTTTGCTAACAGCAACGGTGTAAATCAGACAACTTCGGCAACAAAAATTTAATAAAACTCAATTAACATCGGTAACAGGTATTCGGTAACACGCAACTATTTCTCAACTCAAAATTTGAGTACATTATTGTCCTTGATGACTTCCTTGTTATAATGGTTAGCAAAAGTTATTTCCCTCGACCATCCAGCATAATCAAGTATTTTACCGATCTCAACACCACGGGTTTTCGCCTTTGAGCTAGCAGCAGATCTAGACGAATTTGAAGTAAAAACGTTCGTATTAATGCCAGAATTGCTCAACATGACCTTACACCATCTAGAGATGGTGTCCCTTGAAACAGGATTATGTGGTTTAATTGAGCTTATAAACAGCTTTGACGAGGACCTAAGCTCGGCTATTTTGATCAAATAACAGTTAAGATTTTGAAGGACGCACAATTTCGCTTCCCTAAATGCTGTAAATTGTAAGGGAGCCATGTGCTTGGAAGGTCGTGTTTGATTTAGTTTTACTGTAATAGGTATAACTAACTTATCGTTCATGTTTATCATATCATTTATATCAATGGCATGTACAGCTTGGACCCTTTGTCCCCCAGCAGCTAGTGTGATGAGGAGTGCCAGCTTTGGTCCCAAAAGAGCTAGCTCTAAATCTTTTGGATGAGGTAGCGATCGAAAATAGTCGAATACGATAGAAACATCCCATATAAAATTGTTTCTTGGAAACAATGTTTTTTTTCTCAAAGACACCCTTCATAAATATTTTTACAATTGGTAGTTGTCCAAACGGGCAAGCATCAAACTGCAATATTGAAGATAATGCACTACGGGCAGTGTTTATTTGACTATAGGATTTTCCTGCTTCAAAAAGTAAGGACAGAAAACGAAGTGCATTCGGTATAGAAGGTTGAAGGTAATCAATGTTATTTTCTGATGTATAACCTTTCCATTTTCTAAGAAATGGGCTATACTGTTTTTTTGTTCCAGTCCTCCAGCTAGACATTAGTAGGTTTATAGTTGTGCTGTCAAGGCCTTGTTTTAAATATTTTTCCCTGACACCAGACATGCTACAAGAGTCAGTTTTTTCCACAAGGGGTGAAGGGAGTCTGGGGATGAGGTTAGTACCATCGTTGAATACCATGGCTGTGTGGGCCATTTTGTGGCAATCAGAATTGCTGTTGATTTGTCTGTTTGTAACTTTTGGAGGACTCTGCCTACAAGGCTGAAAGGTGGAAAAAGATAACAATTATATTGGTGCCAATTTACAGAAAAAGCATTGATAAATATTGCATCTGGGTCAGGTTTAAACGAAATATATTTTTGTAATTGATTGTTTAATCTAGTTGCAAAGCAATCGATATCAGGTAAAAAATTTAATGGTTTAGTTATATTACGAAAAATATTGGGGTTGAGTTTCCATTCGCTGTCCTTGTAGCATTTTCTTGAAGCACTATCAGCTTCAAAATTTTTGACACCAGGAATATATGTACAAGTTATCCAGATGTCATATTTTTTACACAGATTCCAAATTTTATGGCAAACAAGATCACACAACAGGCTTTTGCTGCTACCCATCTTATTGATAACACCAATAGCCGTTGTGTTATCACAATTAATTTTGATATGTTTGCCTTGCAAGTGCGTTATAAAAGATTTTATTGTAAGGTAAATAGCAAGCATCTCCTTTACATTTATGTGGAATAAACCCTCATCTTTTGTCCAGGAGCCACCTATCTGATTTTTCATGAATATCCTCCCCATGCCAAATCAGATGCATCAGTAAATATTTCGTCCGATATTGGTGGAACATGAATCCAATTTTCTAGGGTGTCTATGTTTTTCAGCCACAACGTAAATCAGCCATACCCTCTGCAGAAATAGTATGACTGGCATCAAAATCACCCTTATTATCCTTTAGGCCTATTATTTTGTCATTTTCAATTTTTCGGTAATATAGTGCTCCAAATTGACTAGCTGGTAAAGCCGATATTAAATGTCCTATTACCTTGGCTGTTAGTCTTATTGTAGGATTTCTCAAAGACAATAAAGAATTTATTGACAGTTTAATGGCATTAGTCCTTCTTTCAGTTAGGGTAATTTTCATATTGACAGAGTCAATAACATATCCCAAAAATTCAATTTTTTGTGTGGGAATAATTTGTGATTTGACTGGATGTATTACAAATCCAAGTGAGTCAAAATGTTTGGCAGTTTAATGGGCAGACTGAAAACAAAACTGCTTAGTTATATTTGCAATAAAGAAATCATCAATGTAGCCACAAGTTATGTCCTTTTTGTCTTAGATGTGCCATTGGTGGCGCTGTTATCTTCGTAAATTTCCTGGCACTTGGACCTAAGCCACTTGGAAATGTGACAAATTTATAAAGCTTGTTGTGAAACGGGAATTTTAAAAAACACTGGACCGATTTATGAATAGGCACACTGGGATATGCATCTTTTAAATCAATTGATGCCATATAACAGTTTTTAGTTACAAGTTAAAGCACATCTTTAATAGCATGCATTTTAAAATGCACAACTTCAATAGCCTCATTTAATTTCTTAAGATTGAGGATTAGTCTAATTGTTCCATCAGCCTTATAGTTTACAAATATTGGTGAGACGAGCTCAATGTTTTCGTGTGAGCATCTCTGTATGATACCTTTTCTCAAAAGTTTGGCAATCTCAAGTTTATTTTAGCTTCATCTTCAGGTAAAATAATATTATTTGCAAAATGCGTAATCGGTGGTTCACTGATAAAGTTTATAGTGTCACCCTTGATGATATTGAGAATATTTTTGTCACATGTTATGGATTTCCACTGAGGGAATTTATTGGAGATCTGTCCATCTTGAAACCATTGTACTCGATGATCACAATATTCTAAAAAATCTTTACATACCTGATTCATTTCTTGTATTGGTGCTTGTTGCTGCTGTTGTTGGAAGAGGACATCCCTTCCTGCCTTTCCCTAAAAAAGGACCACTATTTCTGTTATATCTGTTTTATCTGCCGTTATTTCTATAATATGGCTTGTTGTTTCTATAACGGTTTGCATATGGTGGTCCATGCTTCAATTTTTTTCTCATTTTTAGTTCTTTAATATGTTGAGGAAAGTTGTCACCAAATAGGTTTTTTGTAACCTCAGTAGACACCGTAGTCAAGTCCTTATACTCTTCTTTCAATACAGATCTTACAAAGAGTTTTTGCTTTTGGAACAATTCTCTATTTGCATGACCTAAAAATGCAATCAGATCAGCAGTTTTTTTGGATCAGACTTTTCCTATTTCTATTTTCAGAACTAAGGATCTCATTGGCTATAGAAAGTGATGCACAGACAGCACTTGTGAGGCTTCTCTGAATTTGAGCCATGTTCACGTCTGAGCGTTTTTGCATACTGGACAACATTTGCCAGAGTTCTATGTTTAGTTTAGGAACAACCAGCTGAGAGTTTTCAGGACTGGGATATTTTTCAGCAAGTTTTTTCATTTCCTCCTTGCTTTTTTTGCCTGCCCAATTTTGGTTTATTATAGTGGCCTACTTTTCTTCAACAGCAGGGCCTGTTTTACAAGCATCTGTAATAATTCTGATATGTTTAAATACATCATTTTCAGATTCACGCAGCTCATCATCCTTTCAGCCTCTGATTCACTAGCTTGGAACTCCTCCTTACTCTAGGATGCATAGAGTTCTAGTTCTTGTTCATATGCCTGGCTGAGAGGCGAATATTCTCCATCCTGAGGGGCCTCATTTTCTCTCAGAGGATAATTGTTTAGGCATCTGAGGAGCTGAGATTACTCTACGAGTAGCAGTGGAGGCAGTTTCTTTTTGCTGAGGAGAGGTCAAAATTTTCGGGTGCTTTCTTAACCTTAGATTCGACATTCCCGATGTCGCAGTACTTTGTGATTTCTTCAATTTTTCTACCTCATTTGACAAAGATTTTAAAAGCAAAACTAAGTCACTTGTTGTGGGAGGGATGGGTGTTGTGTTGTTGTTTTGTGCCTCCTCGCCTGTTGGTGTAGGATTTGTGGTTAAATCCCCACAAATGCTACGTAGAGCAGGAATTTCGTCGTCTTGTGTATTCATTTTTTCTAAAAACAAAGGTAAAAAGAAATACTTATCTTTGATATGTGTGGGTTAAACTTTGTTGTGGTTCGTCACAACTACGCTGCCATCTTACTTCTTTGACGGATATTGCTATACTGATTTGCGGGTCGCGTTCCTTCTCACTTCACTCTCAGGAGTCTGGGAATAATTTATGAAATAAAATCACTAATATACCATGAAATTTAAACAATTCAAAAATATGATATACAGCTTTTGAAATGAGCGTGGCATACCAACCTGCTTGAAATTATCTCCAAATTATTATTTATTTATTTTCTGAAATGATGAAAATACCGCTGCAGAAAGTTTCAGTGGCATGGGGTTCACGATTCTTATGTTCTTAACGAAAGTATCCCAAATAGGGCTCGGCATGAATAGGGTTAAAAAAGCTTTTATTATAGTTACCAAGATCAACTTTTTCTTTTATATAAAACGCCTACGGATAGGAAATTTTTAGTCGTGTTTTCCCATATCAAAAGTGCGAGAATCCCTAGTGATTATTAAAATGATTTTTGATTGAAA